>VUJU01003373.1:5056-26508 GCA_009835225.1 Aphis craccivora | reverse complement strand
GTCTAAACCTTAAGTTATAATGGTAAAAAAATGATATCTGCATGTCCGATTCATTTTAACTCAAAACTCTTCGACGTGGTGATGTACTTATCGATTATCTTAGAATGGTGTGACTGTGAATAAGTTGCTGGTGCATAATATAATGTGGGGTTAGGGTTTTAACCCCCCCCCCCCAGATGTGAAACATGTAGGTATAATTATTTTACGGAGTATTACATTAATAACATTTTATACATATACATAAATGGTAACCCGCCCTATAAACGAATTCTGCGTACAGCGTACGCCACTGGATTGAATATAGCTAAAAATTAGTTAAAATATTTTGAAAATTTTTATTATGTGTAGAATATAATGAATAATGATTAATCAAAATAGTATTCGTAGGTAATAAGCTTCAAGTTTCTACAATGATTTGTTTTCGAATTACAACAAAATAACTAAAATTATGTTTTTACTTTTAAAATTTTTTTTTTTAAATCTTAAAAAAATCAAGGAAATTGTAATTCAAAAACTTAATTTTAATACTGATTTAATTTTATATTACAGTGCTAATTCTAGTTTTCTTTTTTACAAATTATACAAATTTAAGATATACTATACTATTATAAAATAAATTATTTACTGTTAATAAACTTAATTTTTTTAATAAACTCGTTCCTCACGCAAAGAGTCACTAGTGGGTGACTTCTTAATCACGCATACCATATTTTCTGTCTCTTTTCACTTATACTGATTATGCTAAGAAGTATAAATTGTATAATTATTATAAAAAAAAAAAATAATAATAAACTCGTTAAATTTATGACTATGGCATAAAGTTGTAAATTCAATTAATTAACAATAATTATTTTAAAATTGGTTTTACTAAGATGCAAGTAAATTAAATAGGTTATTTTGAATCATTTTATTTACCGTTTTTGACACTCCTAAATGAATAAATATTTATACATACTACATTAAATTTGTTACTTCAAATGTGGTGCTCTAAAACGTGAAGAAAAAACAAAAAACACATCATACAAAAATCAATACATTAATAATCACTCCACTTAAAATTAAAATTCTGTTAGAATTTTAATTTTTTATATTTAATATGTGAATAACAGTTCAAAAGTAAGTTTTTGAGTATATTTTGAAGTACTTAGCAAAGGTAGATTTCTCCCAAACTTATTAAGTATTTAAGTACAAATTATCCATGTATATAGATCATAGACGTAAAGTGTATACTAACTAAAAATAGTTTTAAATATCAATAGATAGTATCTATTAGATACACTGACACGTATATATGAGATATTTTAAAGCAGGTATTTAAGTATTAGGTTAATCCATAATTTATCATTTTTCAAATCAAATAATACAACTAATTGAAATTTTGAAATATTTTTGCTATAATATAGTCATTTTATCGCATTATTATGAATACCGTTATTATACTAGTATAATAAAATAATTGATAAGTACTTATTATAAGTTTTAATGATTTCACTGATAATAATAAATATAAAGAATAATTAATAATACATGTTATGAGTCATATTATGATAGATTAGGCTAATAAATTAATATAATATGTACTATTTATATAAAGAACGATTAAATTCTTTACATTTAAAGTTTTTACGTTTAACTGATTTTATTAAATTTATTCTCTGTAGGTTACAAAACTATACCTGAATAATTATACAAACTATAGATTTATTTTTATTATATAAGTCATAGGTAATTAAAATAATATGTACTTCTGATGTTTTTTGGAGAGCAGATAATTATTCTATAATTTTTTCATAGACTCATAGTACATAAGTATTAAAACGTAGAGTTTAGACTACTAAATAAAATGAAGGAATTATAGATTATGGGCTAGCCTGCCTAGGCTGATTAAAGAGAAATAGATTTTATTGTGGTATCCCGTATTCTTGAAAGATAAACGAATTAAAGATGCTGAATGCCGGTAATTTTAGTTTAGATTTGTAATAATCAGATACACTCGCTTTAAAGGAGTTTTAATTAGGCAATTTATATGCATTTTTAATACATTTTAATATATTACAAACAATAAAAACAATCACTATTTTTGTAAAACACGTAAAATAACAACATAAAAGATTATAGTACTTATTGTAAAGCCCAACCATAGAAAACTTATAAGTTATAGTTCCTAACTATTTATTTATTATATATTTTCAATATATAATATCTTTATATATTTAAAAAGAAGTGTACATTTTGAATAAATTTTATAACTCAAGATCCATCAAACCGATTTCGATAAAAATTTCAGGGCATAAATATTGATATGAAGTTGGTTTTTGTAAAGTTTGTAATAAGTGGTTCCGGAGTTATGGCCTCTTAAGTGCACAAAAAAAAATTTATTAATTTTCGGTAACCATGGTAACAATTTATTATTATTATTATTATTTATTTTCCCTGTTTTTGTAACATTTTTTACTGATGATTCGCTCCTATTGGTCGCAGGAAGGTTCTTATGTAATACAATTTTAGGAAAATCCACTAGAAAAGTACGGAATCTGGATGTAAATAAACAACAACAATGACGTCACTGTCCGGCAAGAAAATAAACTATATTTTTATTTATTCTAAGGTCGCTATTGGTTAAAATTGAAAATAATATTTGTAGACCTGTTGTTATATTTTGTCAAAACCATGACAAAAAAAAAAAGGATTAGCAAAATGAGTCAATGTCCACCGTAAATCTCAATGTCACAGCTATAAACTATCATAACAAATTAAACCAAGTTTTATTGTTTTATCAACAGGCAACAATAAAAAAACACGAGATGGTATATTATTGTATTTTATCCGCCATATTAAAAAAAAAAAATGATATAACTTTGAAACTTAAGGGTTATAAATTAAAAACTTACGTACACATCTTTCGGGGTCCGCAATCCATAACGGGTGGATTGCCTACATGGTAATATACTGCTCACATAATCATAAGAAAGTCTCACGGGCAACTCCAAGCAGAATGACTATAATATTATTACTTGACTAACTCACTGACTGATAAACGTAGAGTGTGAACTGCAATGATAGATCAATGCTTTCAATTTACTCAATACATTCGTACAATCGTATCATCACAAATTTAGTGTACCATAAGAAAACATTTTACAAAATTCGCATTTTAAAGTGGTGCTTGCCCAAGTTTTTTGAGAATAAAAATATTCATTAAACATTTCTAAGTTTTGAACACCGTTAAACCGAATACTAAATAACAAATCAATCAAAATTCGAATCGTATTATAGAATTTACATTTTAACAGGCAATGAAGTGCACGGGTTCAGCTTGTATTGTTATATTATTATACATTTTAATTTTAATTTGATTAATATTATTATATATTGAAAAAACTTGGATAGTTTTATTGTTAATCATTGTAATATATTATATTCATATTATCATATAATTATTTCTAGAATATTAAGCCATACCTTTTTGTCTACAAAATAATGTATACGTATAAAATTATATTAAAAATATTATCTGTCGTTATTTGGAAAACTCGAGTCCTAATTATTTCATATAAATTTATGAACTTACTCTTATTATAGGTATTTAAGACAAAATGTAAATCAACATCTTAATCAAATAGTTAAACGAGTTACATTTTGCATAACTACATAAGCAAATACGAGTAGGTACAGTATCAAAAACTTTACAAAATAATTTGATATTTTCATTAAACAACTTTTTAAATTCAAACTAAACCAAAAATTAATATAGATAGCATACAACTTTATTATGTAGGTAATACTATAACTATTAATTATATAAGTACTATATAATATTATAATAAATTTGATTTTTTGGGTGTAACAAATAACTTTGAATAGATTATAGATACTTAAGAGTTTTACCAAATGTTTTTATTTGCATTTTCTATAGGTACGTAGAATACATAGAATAATTATCAAAATATTTTGGTTAGCTATTAGCCTATTTTATAATCATTTAAAATTTTCGATTTTTTTCTTAATTTGTTTTCCTCTAAATAACGAAGAAAATGTATCGCAGGGTAAATATACTTAAAAGTTAAAACTATGTAATACGAGGTTTTTTATAAGTTGTTAATTCACCAACTAAAAAATATCTAAAATTAATAGTCACAATATATATATTTATATGATTGTAAAGTTAGAATTTTGAAAAAAAATTGTTAAGATCTCGAAAATATATAAAATATTTTGTAGTAAGAAATTAATAAATTATTTTTTTTGAAATTTAATAAATATAATTACTTATTCCATATTAACGCATTAACATATTGCATGTATTATTATTTATTACGTTCTATTATTGTTTTTAACTTTTGAGTAAATACCACCTTACTGTAAAACAATGTGAATAGATTCATGGTATAAAATATAAATAGATAATATCTTAAAATTAATTTATATAATATTATATTAAAAATGTCATTGTGCATATTATAGTAAAATAGGTACTAAATTCATAATTTACGTAAAGGTTATAGATTAGGCTAACTTTTAAGTAAAGTTTATAATTTATCAATCAGTAGCATATTGTTTGATTTTCATTTCGTACTTTCAGAAGTCACAATAGTATTTTAATAAGTACCTTTTCTACAAGTCAATTAAGGTGTATTAAAATTTATAATACAAAAATAAAAGAATGATTATAATAGGTATTATTGTTTTAGACAGCACACATTCAATTCTCTAGGAGTTTACTAGGCAATTTATATGAACATTTAAAAAAGTTGTTTCTCCATAACACTATTGTCTATTACAGAGAACAAACAGACAACAATTAACAATAATATTGTATTATTGTTCTATGATTGTGGCATAATGCCCGGCTACCGCGTGGTATATATTGAATGATAGCCAAAAGTTTTAGCATATAAATGCTTACATATTCTAAATAGTTTCAAAACACTAATACGTATTGGTGTTTTGCATTCAATAAAAATACATACATTCTTTTACCATTAAAGATCAAGTTTTTGACTTACCAGTTGCCGTTAACATATCATATTAAAAAATTATTCAAAACCTTTTTATAATTTACCTAGCGATTTCTGTAACTGCTTTAGGTACATCGGTTAGAAATTAGAATCGGTTTCCGATCTTACAAAAAAACTAAAATAAAAAAAAATTTTAAAAATCAATTTATATACCACGATTTAAAATAGTAAACACATACCTACTGGCTACTCTATGACTATAGAAAATATAAAGATAGGTAGGTAAATAACGCGTGACGTCGTTCATCCGTTTGCAGACATACCTTAAGTATTGCACCGCAATTTCATTTTACTAAGGAATAGCCTTATGAATGGGAAACAGAGAACACTCAAGCACAAATTGTACACGTCGATGCCAAATTGGCAATTGTCATTCCACTACTAAGTCTTGATTCTTGGATATTCGTAATATAGGATCAAGGAGAATTTATAAATCTATCGACTACTTCGGGTATAATATTATTCTGATTTTCAATTTTACTAATGCGATTCGCAATCTGATTACAGACTTTATACTTAGACTTATTAAAAATACGTCTTACAAGAAAAAAATAGTATAATATGAATATCATAACATTAATATGGTTTATAGTGTTTATACATTTTATATACATAACTTAGACAGCTGTTGTGACTTGCGATGCGATGGGTACTGAACAACTTACTGAACCAAAGAATACCAAAAATATTTTATACCAACCAAGGTTTATCTATAAACCTTGCATACCAACCAATTTAACAACCGAGGTGGATTGATAACCTATCAAACCAAACCACCTTGATACGAACGATAATCATTTGGTTCACTTAATTTACTATGTGTGCGAGTACAACTCGACGGCTGACGCTCGTAGTTACTGTAACTGTATAGTTACTACTTATTAGTTTTCAGAATTTTGTACAGTTGTAACTTTTAAGCCGTAAATGGTAGTCACTTGTCGGTGACTCGGTGTCGCGTGTACGTTGTAAAGACCAGCTGACACCGTGTTGATCTCATTCGTAAGAAGATTGTCAAATTTGCCGTTTTAAAATTTATTTAATTATTGTTATTTTATAATTTTAATAATTTGTTATTTTCACTAAACGTAATACTGTGTTGTATAATGGCGGCCACCAAGGGAAAATCAAGCAAAAAAATTAGTCCGGTAGTAAATGCGTATTTATTCGCATACAACTTCATTCAAGTTTTGGGGTAATCTTCCATCATACACTCATACGAATATTTTTCTTATACATTTAACAGAATGCTACAGGTAGTTTCATGGTTTTTTTTTTTTTAGATGGAGTTATTTGTTATTTCAAATAGTTAATTTCTATTTGAATCCACCAAAATCTCAAGGATTGTGGGATGTCGTTAAATATACGGTTGGAATTTTCCAAAACGCAGCATTCATTGAGGTACATATGTTTTTTACAGATATAAAATATAAATTGCAATTTTTTTTGTAATTTTTATTGGATGTTCTTTTGCTTTAATTTTAACTACTAAATCAAAAAGTATTATTTTTAAATTTAATATTTGCTTATGTTATGGTTTGATAAAAATAATATTAATCCTATATTAATAATTAATTAAGAATTATCTATTCAATTTTAAATGATAGGTAAAATAAATATTTTAGTAAATTTTAGTTGTTATATATCTATTTTGCTTATGAAATTATGAATAATAAATGTAGTATTAAGTTCAAATTATTTAATATTATGTGAATGTCATTGAGCGAGTAAGATATTATTCATAATATTCACTATTTTAGGTCATATACAAGGTCAACAGTTCCTTGTTGGTCTATAACAAGTTTTTATTTATATAATGTACCTATAGGCTAATAGCTATCCTGTTGATATTGTATGTAACGACTATTTAACAACAGGTTCTAGTTATTGTAATTCAGTATGTTATACTCAAATATTATTTTCAAAAAATATAATATAATATTTTATTAGGTACATTAATCATAAATCATTTTCTCTTTGGAGATAAAAATATTCTCATTAGCATAAGTATTATGACATAATACATATATATATTAATTATATATAAACATTTTCCTTAGTATACTCTTCATTACTTAATTAATCAAGTACATTTAGTTAACACTCGACAATATTATGGCTCTGTAGTTTCTTAAATACTAATAAATATTAATTAATTAATTTGCCATTTGAAAAGTATACTGACTAATAACACTCTTATTCGTTATTTTATTATTTAGCACTTGTTAATATTATAATTAAAAACTGTAGCATGCAAATTAAAAGTTAAATTGTTTATGGATATTGCTTCATTTTGGTTTATTTAAATGTATTCATACTAATTTGTTTATTAATTATTATTTATATAGATTTTCAATGTAGCTATTGGTTTGGTTAAATCTAATTTGGCAGTTACTACTCAACAAGTTCTATCTCGTGTAGCCCTTGTTGCTGCTATAGCATATATACCAGAGACATCAGATTCGCCAGGTCTACCATTGGCGTTAACTGCTTGGTGCTTTGCAGAAATTACCAGATACTCATACTACAGTTTCAATATTATTGGTTTTATCCCTTATCTAGTTATTTGGGCAAGGTAATATTTATTATTACATTAATATTATTAATGTGTTTATTATAGAATTATACATTGATAATCTTTTTTTTTAGGTATACATTCTTCTATGTTTTGTATCCAGTTGGTGTTAGTGGTGAATTATTAGTATACTGGACATCATTAGGATATGTAGGAAGAACTAAAATGTGGAGTATTGAAATGCCTAATAAATTAAATATTGCATTTAGTTTATGGTCTGCAATTGTCATAGTTATGCTGGTTTATATACCATGTAAGTATTTAATTATTCGGTACTTGCATGTTAACGCCTCACCATATTCCTATAGTATTAGTGTGTTGTTATTGTTCCTACAATTATTGTGTTTAGCTCATGATGGATGATATATTTTAGAAAACAAGGAAACTACATTTTATATTATAATATATTAGTACATTGCTGACTTTTGTTATTTTTGTTTGTTTTGGTTATATTTCTCTCCCAATATCTTCAAATTACCATTTATGATATTTTGAAAAGGGAAAGTGATTATACTAATAAATAATTAGTTAGGCCATTACAAATAATCAAGTATCTCGGTGGGCTAGGTGATCTATGTATATTGTATCCATATGAAAAGAATAATATTTAATGAAGATTTACAATATAATTCCTTATAATATTATAATTAAAAATATCTAAACAAATTAAATTTAGATATTATGTTAATATCCAGTTATAAATGAAAAATCTGATTTTTTAATATTTTTTTTTTTAGTATTCCCTCAAATGTATATGCATATGGTATACCAAAGGAAGAAAACACTTGGAAGCCCAGAAACCAAAAAAGTACAAAAGAAAGTTCAATGATTAATTATTTGTATATTATACAATTGGGTCTAGGGTATTGTTATTTTTTGTAAATTTTTGCCGTGTCTTTGCCAACTTTTTTATAGACTGTTTTACATATAATATATGAATTAATTATTATAAATAACAAAGCATTATTTATTGCTCAAGTGTGATAACAGGTTTATTGTTTATGTTCCTATAATATTCTTCATTTTCAGATGTATATTAAAGATAAAATATAAATTTTCACTTGTTATTTGATATACATGGACTATCTATAATTATATTACTTTCCTAAATACAACTACTGTACCTATTTGAATGAATAAATATCTGAAAATTTGTACATTTTATCATAAATTTATAAAAAAAAAAAAAGATTTGACTATTTTGGTATAAATCTGCATATTATGAGTAACAGATTATTCCAGGTATTCAGGAAGTTAAAAGTACATTTTTGAACTAATTTCTAGGTTTAATAACAATAAAAAATAAAAAGTGATACAGATACGTAAAATTTTTAATGATTTAATTTATTACTTTAAATTGCACATATAGCATTTGCCTCTAAATGTTAAGTATCCAATATACTTTTTGTTACTAAATAGTAAATACCAATACTGCAGATTATATTTTACTAACTATAGGCTATAGGTACAAAGTTCAGTTGGTAATTGATTTTATTGTAACACAAATATTCTTTATTCATTCATCGCCAAAATTAATTTGAATAAAAACCAGTTTTTAAAAATCACTTTTAGTTCCTATTTCTATTAGGATTCTTCTTGATATAATATCTACACTGTATTATAATAAATGTTTTTATTAAGTTTTAATAAATAATATCTTAACTTATGGTAACATCAATAAATAACTAACTTATATACGGGAACCTAATCTAACCTTTAAATGAATAAGTGATTGATCAATAAACAGATAACTGATAAATTTCATGTGATAGAATAGATTTTTTATGGAACATATTTCTAATTATTAACAAAAAGAATACACAAATGTAAGTTATATCTATACAACAACTTTTATTTTAATCAGTAATAAAAAAAATATATATGTATAATAATTAAGAAATATATTAATAGTTATAATAAATTATTTTTTAAATATTCATTAAAATAAAAGTTATTACATAGGTAGTTAAATTAATTAACTATTTGTCAGTTCTTTCTTTTTCATACCATACACCACCAGTTTCCACATTTTAACACATCAATTCATAAGGAATTAAAGGAGGTGTAAATACTTTATAAACTAGATGTACTGTAAATTAATATAATATCATTGCGTATAAATATTATTAATTAATGATATAGCCTAATAGCTGTTATTTATAATAATAATAATGTTTTGTTTATATTTAATAAAGGTATAATTTTTTTTTTTTAATTAAATGTTTATATTATATAATATGCATCTGTATTAAATATATAACAATTATTATTAATTAGTCATTAAGCTTTATTGCTATATGTAATTTATATAACAAAAAAGCTTCAAAATATTTATAAACAAATTGAAGGAAAATTTATAATATGAAAAAATAAAAATAAACTTATTTTTTTCCTGATATAACAAGTTAAAATTAACAAATTCATGCTGTATACATAAACACAATTATGAATATATTTTTATAAAAAAATTAAAATATCAGACAAATGTTACCAATCTATTTGACTGGTTTTAATATAAAAAACATTTGTTCTTTAACACTTTTCATAAGTTATCAAGTTGTTTATTTTCAGGTAAATGATTACATTATTTCAATGGAAATAAATAGTAATAAATATATTATATAAATTTTTACAGTTGATTTATAAATTAAATGGCATAATTAATAAAGAATAATGTATCACTAAATAATTATTTAGTACCTGTATTAAATAATGTAGAAAATATAAATAATTAGTTATGTAGATTTGTTACCAGACTCTTGAGTCTCATTGCGTAATTTTGTAGCCAAGATTTTTAATTCTTTATTCCGTTTTATTAAGTCATCAATTGATTTTTTATACTTTTTTTGGTGTGTTTGATCAATAGACCATCTTAAATACATATCTCGCCACAATTCCTAAAATTTGGTTTGATCATACAATTACAATATAATTTAAATATACTTAAGCTTCCATATTTATAGCAATAAAAGTTAGATTAAAATAAAAAGAAGCGATTTATCAAAAATAATATCTTCAAACTATAGTTGACAATAGCATAGTATTAAATGAAAAAATACTTACTATACTAAATGGAGCAACAGATGGCCAAATCACATTATTTGTATGTAGGTATAGAGGATTAATAATTTCATCAATTTTTTGATCAAAGTGTGACCATAAATTTGGTTTTCCACATGAATTATTTTTCCGATCAGCCTCACAATTACCATAAAATGTACTAAAGTCTGAACAATATGAATGATCAACGAGTGATGATAGAAAATTTGTTGAAAACTGAAAACAGCACGGAAATTGATTGTGTATTTGCCATGTACAGTCTAGAAATAATAAAAAAGTGGCGCCTGATCCATGATGAAAAATTTTTGAAGAAGACGATGAAGATACTTTTGAACGAGCTGCGTTATAACAACCACTTTTATGGCGAGTTTCAAATGGATGTCCGGCTTGAAGCCATTCTCTCTCAATTAGTGATTCAAACCTATAAATATTTATAAAATCATTTTATTCAATAGACATAAAATAGTACTAAAATAATATTACAAATTCTTACCCTACAATTGTTCGACATTCTGGATTTAATATCAATTGAGTTAATGATATTAATACCAATGTTGCATCTGTGCTCTCTGATCCATGTACCAAAACTGAAGCTCGCTCTTTATTTAAACATTGAGCTACTAAACAAGCTGCATTTAATGTATCTTTAACATGTGACAACCATTCACTTCCATTTAATTTGTTAAGCCATCGTTCTATAGTACATGTTGTATCATTACAAGCTTCAACTATTTTTGACAGGCTGTCTAATAAAACATTATGGCGTTCAAGAGCTGAATTTACTCGTCTCCACTGAGGATAATGTGCTTCCATCTCAAATCCACCTCCACGAGCTTTGGCATTTGTAGCATTAGCAACACTGCGGGTATCAATTATATATCCTCTTTTTCCAGGACCTAGTACAGAGTTTATAACACGTTCATCTTGTTTGCAACGTTTTGAACTTGAACCAACTAAAGGCTGACTGCTTCTCATTAACACACTCTACACAAATAATTTAATTTTATTATTATTGTTTTTTTAACAGCAGTATCTGTACATTTTAGATTCTGAGCTAAGAGATGAATATATTAATTTTACAATGATGTTTTTTTTAAAAAAATTCTTTATGTCTATAAACACTTTTTGGAACAATAAAAATAAAGATTTGGATACTTTGAGAGGTCAAAATTAATTCCTAAGAGAAATTTTTTAGTTGGAAAGAAACCATGGTAAAGCGAAATTTTTACACAAAATCAATTTGGTTTTTTACTATTACTCAAAACTAATAACCGTAGATTTAATTGTAATCATTTTTTATTTACGGTCAAATTTTTAAAATATTTAGACTATTAATTTTTTAGTTAATAAAGATAATACACTTTTATAAGTGTTTAAACTTCAAAATTGTAAAAATTTTCAATGTTTTGTAGTAAGAAATTCATAAAAAAAAATTGTTTTTATATTTAAGATTTGAAAATTTAATACGAGATTAATTTTATATTTTTTAAAAAAAAAACTACCAGAAAGCAAACTATTTTATATGAGCAATCGAAGTTCAATTTTTACAAAATCTGATATTTACTCTTAAAACAACTATTTCTCCTTAAATAATTTTTGATATTTTGCTGTATTTCAAAAAATAAAAATAAAGTAGATACTTGAAATATTCACCAAATGTATATATTATCATTTTCATTATGTAATAAAATGTTCAAAATATTTTATCTTTTTTTGAACTTTTTATAAGCATGACAAAATTTCATTTATTTTAGTTTTTTTTTTCTATAATTATTGATAACAATTATTTTCTGGAACAAAATTCTTGAAAATTAAATACAAGATTCCAAATATGTTTGACTTATATCTATATAAAAATATTGAAAATACATTAGAACAATTTTTTTTTTTTTTTTTTGTAATTAAAGTTTGAATTTAGACAAAATTACTTATTTAAAATTTTTTTGGGACTACTTAAACATTATTCGGAAATTAAAACTTGTACGTACTCAATACACATATTATATTGTACAAATTTTATTGCATGTAATCAGATACGACCCTGTATGTAATTAAATGCTTTATTTCTTTTAAGGTATTACAGTCTATTAATACTATAAATTTACTTTTACTATTTTATTATATTTATAGAAAGATATTTTGAGTTATTTTATAAGTTTATATAATCTGGTAGAAATATACATTTTTATTATAATTAAACACTAATTATTTAACAAATGCAATATTTATGGAAAAATATATAAATCTACCATATTACTAAAAATAAAATGAATTATTTTAATAACTAAGTACCTATATCAAGAAATATAGTATAATATTATGCTTTATGATATAAGTTTACAGACCAATTCTGCTCAGAATTATTTTACATATACAATGATAAATCATTGAATTTAGATTCAACACACCCATAATAGTAACCCACTCAACACTTAATATATAGTAGATCGGTGCTCACTTGTCTAATTTTTTTTATTATTATTAAAAATAGTTTTTTATTTAAAATCTACATTGAGTAATAGTGTAGGGCCGGTCTTAGGGATAGGCAAGCTGAGCGACCGCCAAGGGCGCCTTCAGCGTTCAGATATTAATTAGTTTGTGAATTTCCAAATTTCCTTTTATAAAAAACATAAACGTATACACTTAATGTATAACGTATACATTATTAATAAGCAAAAATAAAAAAAAATAAAAAAAATGGTCAGGTGGTACCTATTTAAAAATTTGAGAATCGCTTGCACTAGAGGGCGCATAGTTCCCTAAGACCGGCCTTGAATACAATGAGCAACTTTGATCAGAATATAAAACAAAAAAAAACATGATCACATGAACAAAGGATAATATATTATTATACATTGATATTAATCTATAAATATATATTTATATATATATGTGCTGTAACCAGTAGGGTGCTGGTGCCCCCCACCCTTGAAATTTTTTTATTTAGCTTTAGCTGTCATGTAGTATACAGAAATGTTCTATAAGTTATATCAATAATACATTTATAAAATTCAGTGCTGGCGATAGGTTTTTCGCTGCCCTGTGCCAATTACCTATAACATGCCACCCTTATATAATTTATATATTATTTTTTATAAGCAATGCCGGCCCTAAAATTCCAAAAAGAATTGCCACCTTATGCAGTCGCACAGGTCACACATGCTTTCTGCCTACACTGAAAAAATTCAAAATAAATCTATGGTAAGTAATACCAAATAAGTAATGATGAAATATTTAGCATGATGTTAAAATAAATTAAAATTAAAATAATATAATTGAGCCCCCCCCCCAAAAAAAAAGTGTTGGACAACAACAATGGTATAATGATTTATATAATATGTATACTGTATATATGATACTAACGTTATAATAAGTTATCTAAAGTTGAGTTTAAAGTGTTGTTTTTTTTATTATACTGAGTGATTCTTTTATTAAAATAATGAGTTAGATTGATAAAAGAATCACTCTTTATAGATATTTAGAACAGGCATTGCCACATTGTTATAGGTGACTTTAAGTACGGTAATATTGTGTTTTTTGTCTAACACACGTGAATATAGGATTATAGACATGTTCTATTTCCAATATACCGATTGATATAATGAAGCAATAAAAATTCTGAAAAAAAAGATTTGAATTTGTCAACAAGTCTTCTTTAGAACTACTTTTCCATATTATTAATTTTTTGATTTTAATTTCTTCAAAAATTGAAATATGTTAATTAATAATTTTTTCACTACTTTTTTAAAGTATAACGTTTTTAGGATTTTGGGAAATAATAACAAAAATATGGGAAAGTTGATCAAAAAATAGACTTGATGACAAATTCAAGTATTTTTTCAAACTTCATTATATCAATGAATTGTGACAGATTAACAATGAAGAATTAAGAGTAAGAAGTACTGCATATTAGATAAAAAAAAATATAAAGTTTTAAATTGTGTTGAAGTTTTAGTTGTATGATAAAAAATACATCTTTAAAAACTTACGCCTTTTTCATGACGATAGCACAAAACAGGAAATCGACCGTTTTGTCGAAACTTAGCAGAAGCAATCAACATGGTATCATCAACATTGGATGGAACAACAGTCAATTCTGGGTAGGTACTACAAACCTAAAAATCAAGAATTGTCTTAACACCTTAAATTTGAAAATTGAACAGTTTGATAAGTATTTATTTATATCAATTTTAATTATGTCACAAAATATAAAATTTAATATATACATGGCAAAAACTTGTCATATTAATGATAATGATTAGTAAATAAATTTACAACCATATCCACATTTCCACAAGTTTATTAAGACAAAATCTTATCTTTTACTTGATAGAACCAACTATGTAGGTTTATAAATATAACAATTGTTATATATAAAACAATTATAATTATCGATCTTCATTGGAAAAATACAAATTTACATTACTTTTTTCAAATAAATATTAAAAACTAAAAATTAATACAGTTATATGCATTTTAATAAAAATTAAAAATATGCAAAATAAAAAGTTCACTAAAATCTAGTAATAACTGAATTGTAAACATAATTGACAATCAATGTACAAGACCTTAGACCATGTTATGTTAGACTAAAGAAAAGAATGTGTAATACATAGAAATCTTAGCTCTACTTACAAGTTACAATATAAAGACAAATTAACATACCTTATAAGACTTATTGACCTGCGATATTCTCCACATTGAATCACCAGCAACTAATTGCTCACATTGAGATTTTACATCAAAAGGTGAACGATATTCGTTGTTTTTATTTGAAAACATATTATGGTGTAAATAGTCTGTTTCGTCTAAATATTACACATAATATTAAAAACATACATTTTATTCTTTTGTAATATCATAGCCCATAGGTATTTTAATATTTTATCAACCTGTCATTATGAGTGATTCAATAGAAGCAGCAACAGAGGCAGCTTGTTCAATATATGGCATATCAAAAACAATAATTCTAAAGTCCTTACACTTTAAAGTAATTGTATTTAGTTTTCTCTCTACAATGTCAATGTTACGGTTCAAAATCTAAAAATATTAAAATAAATAATGAATATTTTTTCAACTTTGACACTATGTTGTCACAATGTTCTCTTAATACTAAGCTAACAAACTACATTTATAAAATTGGAAATGTAAAATAAGGAAATATTGAAAAATATACATTTCTACATAATCTATTTTTGCTTTATAAAAAAAAATAAAATAAATAAATCAACTTAAAATATTTACCCATAGTTCAACATTCTCAGATCTTGATGAAAATATTAAATGATGACCAGTAATGACTAGAGTCCCAGTACTAGTGTTGGATATGTGTGGACCTCTCATGGTAACACCATTTAACTTTGGAATTCTAATTTTATCTGCAAACTCCATTTTAAGACCATTTCCTGAGGTTTAAACACAAATTTTAAATAACCTATGAGCATTATACATAACTAATGTCAAATCAATTGTTGAATGACTTTTTTTGGTTTATTAGCATTATTAAAATTGTTGTTGTTACCTTCTGTAATACTATGTGAGACAAATTTCCATATCCATTGTAAATTATCACATACAAACCATTAAAACTATTGGTGTAAATCGGTAATGTTAATATTTTTTTGTTCTATGGCATATTGTTCGAAATTTTACAAACTCTACAAGTGTTTTTAATAATTTGATTTCGCCCTTTTTTCCACTGGCACAAACATAACTGTTATCATCGATATCGAACATTCAATTCGTTTTATCACCAGATATAGGCGATATCAGCTATAGATAAGAAAGAATAATAACTAATAAAGATATTAAATATTAATTAAAGAAATTAATTATTGAGGAAGAGCACTATTTACGGATGTAGTATAATAAATTACAAAAAAAAAAAAAAACTATTTTTAAATCCAATAAAATGAAATAGTAAAATACTAAGTAAAATTATATTATTTTTGAATTTAATTTAGGACAGAGGAGTAGAGGACTATTTAGAACTGTGATTTATATTATTTTTTCAAATTGAACAGTAACTTTTAACTCAAATATGTATTATTTCATATTTGTGATTTCTTACACGTAAGTCGAAAATAATTAACAAAGAATAATAATTTATATTCGTAATTGTTATTAATTATTATTTAATATCTAACCTTAACAATTTTTTTTTTTTAGAACAGATAAGTTTTATTTTTTTTAATAACTTTACATGGCATTTTAATGCCAAGTAGGTATTAATATACTTAAAATGGAATCTATTATAAAATAAATATTTTCATAAACATACAAAATATATATTTTTTATACATCTGTGTAAATATTAATTAAATTATATCTATGAATTTTACATGGTTATATATTTATTATATATACCTAAGTATAAAACGGTATATGGACGTTTCCCCCCGGACTGAGACGTCCCCCCCCCCCCGAATCGATGTATATATTTTTTTACATACCTAATAATAAGTTTGAAAATAGGTACTTACTTTGGTTTTACTAGAAGTATACGATCATTTTAATGTATATGATATTGATTATTTAAAGATATTGTTTTGCATTTGTTGACGATTTTAATGAATTTTTTTAGTTTAAGGTACGAATAATAACCTCGTCGATAACAATTTTATCATAGCTATATATTATAATAATAATAGTATGTATTGCAAAGGTAGGTACAAGCAAGGTGTATAACCTAACCGTGATATTTTGAATTGTATTATTTAGTTTTGTATTTTTGATCAACATTTATATTATATTCCGTGATTTTTTTGATTTGTATTATTTAAATTTCGTAAGCTGCAGTAGATTTTCCTATTTACATTTATACAATTATATTTTTATATTAATTCAATCATTTTTAATTTTACATTTGTTTATTTGCATTGTATATTATTCTTGGCTAATATTTATTTATTTTTTGTCTGGGGGGGAAATTGTCCCGTTCGGGGGGAAACATCCATTATTGTATCGGGGGGAGGCACGGGGGGAACGTCCTAGATTCGTATTAAACGAATACAATATTATATTTGAATAAATAGGTAATATATAATATATTTTTTTTATTAGCTATACTACTGGGAAACATTTACTGGCTTCGACTTGGAATCTGAATGGACAGATTTCTTTATACCTAATGCATATTATGTGGAAGTCCGTATCTGAACCATGATTAAAGGCATCTATTATTATCCGAAGCTATAAATATATAAATATATATGTATGGTCTGAATAGCCACTTCTATATCTTAAGCACAGATATAGGTATGTACATTATACACTAGTATAGTATATATCTGTGATCTTAAGTAAAATTAAATTTATCACAGATAAAGTAATAAATAACGTTATTAATTTGTATTCTTATCTAGCTGCAAGTAATTTATTATAAACTGTTTTTTTATTTAGGTCGAATGGGTCGATTACCGAAAGAAGGTGGATTGATCAATAAAGTCTAAATCGTCGGTTTTGCTTCAAATAATTTTCGAGATAATACAAAGACGTCTCTATACTACCTAGGTTAGATACCTAACCACTTTGTGCTTGGACTATATAGCCTATAATAATATAATTATTTTGATCTCTACTTTATTGTAGTTAGTGATATACTTAAACTATTTTTTAATGCTGTTTGGTATTTTCTTTTTACTTTTTAGTACTGTATCGATGTATCGGAACAATCACTGCCGAAGTTAATGTATCTACCTACAAGAGCTTCTCTACCAGATGGCGTACACTTTCCACAGTCCACACTTACAAAGAAGTAAGAATATTAAATATACTTTTTTACTAGCCTATCGGGCATTAACGCAGTTTATGCAATTACGTCCAATTGATTTAGCATCATTGATTATTGATAACATTTGTCGTAATATGCATAGTTAAACAATAAATATAGATGATTATGTTAATTGTTTTATAAAAAAAAAAAATAAAAAAAAATTGAATAGAACATTGTACCTACTTCCCAGAATTGATTGAGGTTTTTAAAATAAGCATAATATCTACATATAGGTATTGTAAATTTTTAAGGACTATACCTAGGGTAAATTTTGTGAGAAAATAAAGATTAGGTATGAAGTTTGAACAAACAAGAAGAAACTTTAAAAACGGTTTATTTTGTATTTTTGTTAGTAATTATAGGCAAATTGTCGTAAATAATAATCAATGGAATTACCAAACTACTTATTGCGCGTTGTACTTTCTGACGTTCAAATATGTACAATTTAAACTTATTAAATCGGAAATTTATACCTATAGTTATGTATTTATCTGATTAAAAAATACTGCAAAAAAATCAATCCTCTGAGCGATTGAGATTAAATACAATTTATTGTAAAATCAATGAAATTACCTAAACCAAGCGGCACCAACCTTTTTCAATTATCGAGCCTCATTCGAAATATATATATAAATATATACCTAATTATATTTATATTGCGTATCGTATATACTGGTTCATTTCGACAAAATATATAATAATAATAAATAATAAATTATATCATATAATATAATAATAGTATAGGTTCATAATTCATATCGTATGTTTTTTAAGTACCTACCTAGTCAGTACCTACTGAATATTTCCATACCTAGTCGCTAGTTTATTTTCGTCAATCAAAATTGCAGGTTTGCATTTCTTGTTTGCAAAAGATAATACATTTAATTTTAATTATTAAAATGTTTCAAAATAAAAGCGCAAAATTCTTACTGAATAAGATTGGTTAAAGAAAAACTAGCCCAAATTTCACAAAAATATATTTATACTAAACATTTCAAAATCTAATAATTTTTTTTTTCATTAAAATTAAAAAATTTAAGATGTTTTGAAATGATCGTTTTTATTTTTATTTATACTTTTAGCTATATAAATTTCTAATTTTATAAAATGGTCCTAGGCCGGTTGGAATACTTCCGCGGGCCACAGGTTGGGTACGCTTGACTTAAACTAACCAATATCTATGTAAAAATTGTAAGCCAAGTCTGTTTGCAAAATTCTAGGAATCGAAAATCCGAAAATTTAACAAAAAGCGTATTCATTTCGCAACATTACAGTCTATGTTTTGTATTATTAAGTTCAAAATAAAGTAGTAAAATGTAGATGGCGCTACCGTTATGCTTCTAATGCGTTGGTGCCTTGGCGGATACAATAATACAAAACCTTAACACCGTCATTGCAGAGCGGTTTAGGAGGGGTATAGGCGGTATAGCCAATATAGACAAAAAATAAATTGGTGCTAACTGTTATAAAACTTAGATGTTTATATTAATTCTGTTAAAATAATTTTTCAAGGTCGGAAAAATCCTACGATTTCTATCTAAGCAAAAATCATAAATAATATATCCAGCAACATTAATCCATTGTTATTAAACATTATAATATATTAAAAACTTTTATGATCTCAGCAGGTATTTATTTATTTTATAATAATATTTGAAACAAAAAGGTTATTTTTTTGTTTTTAACTAATAAATAAAATAATAATAAAAGAAATACAATATTAGAGTTTATATATCAATAAAAACCATTTATTTTTAAGTTATAATAGAAAATAGATAATGAAAGTTTAGAATTTAAAACTTATAAAGTATAGGTACTGACAAGTGATAACTACTATTTTATTATTTATATTTTTTCTTAAATAGCTTATTGGATTGGATTTAATTCTACAAAATATGTATTCGAACATTTTTAAATTAATTTTCAGGTTTTCGCTGTTAAGAAATTACCTGAGGCTACACAATTTGTAACGGTTACTCGTAATACGTACGCTGCTATATAATCGTATCCGTATAGTTAAAAAATATCGATTAAGAAAAATGCAAGAGGTATCGACCGGACGACGATATTGCAAATATCGTGATTAGTTGATGATAAATCCTGTAATCTGTATAAACATACTCTTGCAGCACGATTCCAATTTCCAGCAGTAGAAAAGTTTCACTTAAGTATAAAAATAGATATAATAGGTAACTATAATATACTACCTATCTAAATAATATAACTACTTAACTACTAGTACTGCTAGTACTGAGACTGCACGTGTAAAATATTTCCACCGTTTCCGGTCAAACTCGTTATAATAATGGTATAGCATTTATGTAGGCATAACGAGGTAGGTACTTTACACGAGCACGTGTATGTGTATTACACGAAATTTATATTATATGCGTATAATTCATTACAACACTATTAACGAAAATGAAAAAACCGTGACATTACTTGTACGCGATTGTTGGTTATTAGTATCTACGAGCTGGCGCAAGCGCGTTTACTGATTGACCTATTTCGGACTATATACCGGTTTATTAATATTATTATTTTTGTCATCATTTTTTATTAGAAAAAAAGCTAGAAAGCGTCGGTAGTACCTACGTATCTATACAACTTTTTGTGGTTTAACGCGTTGATGACATTTCAGCAACCAAACTCTCAAGAGTACTGTATATTAATAATACACTACTATAAAAAAAGATTAGACCTAAAGCACTTGTATGACAATCGTGGACATTAAATAATTATTTGTAAAGACTTTCGTTCAAAGTATACTATACGGAAGTGAATCTTGGAGTTTTACTATACCTACCTACCCATGATCCAAAGAGAGTAGAAGCAATGGCGATGTATACAGTATACATGGTGCAAAATAATTAAGATAAGCTGAGCAGAAAGGAAATAAAATCAAAATTTGCTAAACAAAGTGGTTCTAGGTCACTTTGTACGGTCAGGCATTAAAAGTGCGAAACGCGGACACTTAGTACGGTCTGGTAAAAAGGTACTTTGCAGAACGCGGACACTTTGTACTATT
>VUJU01003372.1:0-26522 GCA_009835225.1 Aphis craccivora | reverse complement strand
TTATTTTACATTGTATGTTTTCTTTATAACTATTATCAATAACTGAAAGTTGATTCTGTACCATCTGTAAAAGAGTTATTTTTCACATTTATTATAATACAAATATGTGTTTATACTGTTACTTTTAATTTATATTCTGCAGCCACATATTTTGCACTACATACTTGCCACTACATTATGAAAATAAATTAGTAAAAACAATAATTAAATAATTAAAAGTAAGCAAGATTAGATTTTTAACAAAACTTACTTCATATTATAATACACTCATAGATAATAGAAGATTCGTCTATTATCTGTGCAGCTATTAAGTGTGGCGACTATTGTCCCACAACACTGTTCCCCTGTTGCCGTAGCGGCGACACTACGTCAACGTCAGTCCGCACGCCGTGATAACAACATATTATGATAACATGCGACGGACTGAATTATAATACCCCATGATTCCCAGCTAGCTTAGTAGTACTGAAGTAGTCCCGGGAGAGTTTACATGTTCTCTTCAGGTAGTACCGAACTAGACCCGGGAGAGTTTACATGTTCCCGTCAGGTAGTACCGAACTAGACCCGGGAGAGTTTACATGTTCCCGTCAGGTAGTATTGGACTAAACCCGGGAGAGTTTACCATCGGGAGAGTTTACATGTCATTAAAATCGGGAGAGTTTACAATCGCCCTCATGACCTGTTTAAATTGTATGTTAGAATGATTTATTCTTATATTCAATATAGGTTTTTCTTAGAAACCATTTTTTTTGATCTGTTATTTATTTACACAAATTAATAACTTAAACATAGAATAATCAAAAATGTAGCACTTTGAAAATATAATGACGCATTACTAAGGTTAAATTGGCGTTTTTTTTTTTTAAATTAATACCTAATATATTATTCCTTATCAAGTTATCTATAGGCCTGTAACACTGTAGTTTAAATATTATTTCTATTTTCGGATTAATGTAAATATTAAACCAGAAATTTTAATTTTATTGGACATACTGCTTTTTGAATACAATAATAACTAGGGAAAAAAGCAGTAACTCTAGATCAGCGGTTCCCAAACTTTTTTTCCGCGGTGCCCTTTTAGGGGCCCCAATTCAGCCACGGTGCCCTGTTGTATATAACATGAAAGATAAAACAAAAAAAGTAGGTACTCATTGATAACCAATTTTATTAGACCGCGGTGCTCTCAGAAAGTGCTCGTGGTGCCCCTAGGTCACCGCGGTGCACAGTTTGGGAACTGCTGCTCTAGATCATTTAATGGCAGTTACTGCTTTTTGTTCTAGTATATGGACATACTGCTTATTTGCTTCTTATTTTAATAAATTCGTGTACATACTACCTTTTCTATTATTTTCTTTTCGATTTTTATGAATTTCTAATGAAAAAAAATATAAATTTTTATTACGGGAATCGATAGAGAATTAAAATATCTATCGATAGACACCAAAAACTCGATTTACACAAAAATGGAGTTACTGCTTAGTGTCTTATGACGGCAGAATTATAACGAATGAACATATTAATATATTATTACCTTTGTTAAATTAAAAATTAAGTTTAGTTTGACAAATTTGTCAAACAAATATCATACAATTATAAAAAATAAAACTTAATTTTAATTTTTAACATAATATTCACGAATGCATATTTTATAATAATAATTATAATTATATAGGTACCTATTACAAAACTATATTAATTTTTATTCGACTATTGTATTATATTATAACATTTATTGAATTGCAAATTATTTTATTTTATTATTTTTTCACAAAGTTATAGGAAATATATATATATTTATTTTTAAATCACATTTTTGGACAATCATATAATTAAGTTCTGTAGTTCAGTCAAGTTGTTATAATTGTAAATTTTAAAGAAAACTGTGTTGACTAAAAAAGGAACAGCAAATAAGTGTTAGTTGAAATGGGAATAACATTTTGGTTGGTAATGCTGACATCAGCTTACTAAATCATAATTCAATGATTTTATTAAAACGACTTATTTATTTGGGTGTCAGATAAAGGTAAATTTACTGGAAATGTTGAATATGGTGATAAAGATAGTTCTGAATTAAAAATATCCCTAATTATATTTTTACTTCACAAAAATAATGAAATAGATAAATATTTTATATATTTTGGTAATACATTTAATTCAATTAATTGCTTATAGCTATTTTTATATTGGTTAGTAAAATATTTATTTTGGATCTACTTAAGAGGACGTGGTACCTGTATATTATGTTGTCACTTGTCTCCATTTTACTAACGCATAATATAGCAAATTTGAGTTCAACTGAATTGATGTTATGCTGTTTACTCCAATATTAGTCAATTGATCTATTATCAAACATAAAGGTAACAATATTATCTAGGGCATCTTTATTAATATTTTAAATTTACAGTGATTTTAGAATTTTAAAGTTTTAATATTTTACACAACTATAACCCAGTTTAAAATTAAAATATCAATAAAAGCCTACTTGATGCCCTAGATAATATTCTTACTTTTATGTTTTATAATAGGTCAATTGTTTCTATTTTTAAAGCAAACAATTTAAAATTGATTGTGTTGAAATCAAATTTGCTATACAGTATTACAGTGTACGTTAGTACGACGTCCTCTTAATTTAATTTTAGACTCTAAGTGGAGCAATGAATATATTGATTTTACAAGATGTATGTCTGTCATCACTTTTTTTGATAAATAAAAATGTTTTGATTTTTAAAAATAGGGGTGGTTTCTGGTAGAAAATTTGATCTAGTTGATAATTTGAGAGTAAAAATAAGTAAAAAATTCTCTGTACGTTATAATCAGGGAAAACAAGTAAAAATTAAGGATAAACGAGAATCCGATTTTTGATGAAATCTATTTTGTTTTTTTTTTTGTTGTAACTCAAAAACGAATTATTTTAGAAACTTACCATTTTAATCAAATGATTATAATATGATAATTTTCATAACATTTAAAAACATTAGTGGGGACTTATATGCATTTTATGAATTTGACTATTTACAATTACATTTTTAAAATATGTAGATTAATTATTATCTATTTAAACTATGAATAATGAATAGGTATCCATATCTAATGTATAGCAGAGATGTACCCACTTTTCTGTTGTAAAATATGTAGGCGTACTTTAAAAAATAGTATACAATTTCTAATTGTTGTATTCTTCGGTATCAAATAAAGTTATTTACACTTACAATTTGTACACCTATACATAATTCAAAATGATTATTTTTTCTTTTAGAGTTATTTTCCTTATTAATTATGGGTTAGCTGCAATGATATAATTAAAACTCTATACACTGTTTACAGTTATAATATTATAATCAGTAAACACTACTGAGTATTTCAAACAATGCGTTTATCCTTTTCGAATTTCGACGAGTGTTTTGATTTGCAGTTTATCCGTGACGTTATTTATTTTAATTTAAAACGAAACCTCTGCAGTTTATGTAGTCTGTCGTCGTTCGCGCGTATTCATTGTGTATGCAAACGACCCGTACAGAGGACCAACTGCAGTACGATTTCCAATCAACTCGTCAGAACAGTTGTCGTGTAGGCGGAAAATAAGGAAAACGTACAAAATAATATCATGTAGGTACTATATAATACAACCGACGTTGCAGCACCGGTCGGCGACGGTCTGAGCTCAGGCGTCCGCGAACGGTGAGCGCTGTCTAAACAGCAGTATACACCACGACAACAATAATAATCTTGTTATGATGACATGTATCGGGTGCAACAGGCTGCAAAGCGTAGTAAGGGACCCGCGATGGCCATCTCCGCAGACGGCGGCGGCGGCAAAGACGGCGACGACGACGACGACCTCTTTCCGAGGTCGCGTCGCGGAGTCTATATCGATCGACGCATGAGCGTGCCCCGGCAACGGGGTGGGCGGCGCGCCGCTCGCATCATCGGTCCGGGTCGCCGCGCCGCTCACGATTCCGTCGCACGAGCCGCCGCGCGCACCTTACGCGGTCGTTATAGCGACACGTTAGCGCGCAAATAAGAGAGTGTGACGTCGCGGCATCGCGCGGGCGCACGGAGTGCCGTCGGTCGGTCGTACGCGCGTGGCGCTGCAGCCGCGCGACGATATACACTCGACCTGCACTCGGGCAGTACGACATACGTGTGCACGCGCGCTGTACGCACGATTCGCACCCACAGTACGCTAGGCACACGCTGCAGCCGCAGCGAGGTATCCGGTAGCGATGGGCTCGCTGCCCAACCTGCACGAGCTGTGCAGACAGCAACAGCAACAGCAGCAACCGGTGTGCCCGCCCGCGGCCGTCCCGAGGCTGTCCCCGTGCCCGGACCGCGGCGGTGGCGGCGCCGGCCGCGCTCAGCACAGACGACTCCAGCAGACCAACAGCCTGTGCACCAACAACTTTTACGGTGTCATCGGCGGCGACATTCAGACCGACGATGAGGTCAGTGCAATGTCGTATCATTGTTATTATTATTTATGTCGACAATATAATATTATGGCAACAACAATATTATAGTACGCCGCCACCGTCCGATGACGATGGTATTTGCCACAGGGGGTTCGAATATAAATATTATAAATGTGCGCGCGCGGACTGAAAGTATATAGAATGTTTCCATGCGATTTTCGTCCGCTGCGATGACGCGCACCATCTTCGCGCTACGACTGCTGTCGGATACTATGCAATTATAAAATATTATATTATTTTAACGTGGGCAATATGTATAGGTATGTGGTATGTTATGGTCGTTATACGTGACGAGTTTTTAAGAACATCCTAAACAAACACGATGATTATTATATATAAGCTCGGGACAAATCGAATGAAAAAACGTGTAATACGCGACTTATTAGTAATAAAATATTTTACAGTTTTTTTGTTTGCACTATCTTTGTGTATAGAGGAAAGATGAGAATAATAAATTGGCCCAGACTCGCTGGATTAAAAAAAAAAAAACTATTAAATTGCATAGACTTATGTTTTGAGTTCTAGGAATGTTTACATATTAATTACTGTATTTATGTTGCGATTATGGGATATTAAATTTTGATATTCTTAAACGATTATAGCGACGTTACCTTTACACTATAAAATTTTTTTAAATGGACGATGTCTTTTAATCCTATAATTTTTTTAAAGTATTTAGTTGTATTATATGAAATCTGCGTCTGAAAGACATTGTAAATATAATAGAGTAGTTTTCCTATAGATCTTAAACATTTAATAATCAATACGTTTAGATATTTTAAAATAATTATACATAGACTCAATCAAATAATTTATCGTAGAACGTTAAAAAACCTTTAATTGTTTGATAGTTAAATTTTATAATTTTTTGTAAATGTTTATGAAATAAAGACAAACTTCACCTTAATAGTAATTTTATAAAACATTGCTTGTTCATTATAATTCGTTTATCTGCTGCATTAATTTTCACTGAACTTAGTTTATATTGTTCAATAAAAATAAATATTTATACTAACGCGCCATTATGTTAAGTTTAAACATGTGAATATAATAAAATGTATATTGTATAATGTGTATACAAACATCACAAACCTTAGAGCAAGCTTAATACTGTACGCACATATACATAACACACATTTGAAATCCATTTGTGAAATTGAATCGCATTTTCAGAACTGTTATGATAACTCGATTGGAAACGCAATATTATGATGGTGAAATAAAACGTACCATATTATTGTTTATTAGTAGGTATAGGTGCCATGCATGGTTCATACAACGGACAAGGATTTACAATAAAATCATCGTTATACAAATCATATATCTAGCTATCGGTTTTATCCTTTAAGTTATAATTTTTATTATTATTGATATAACTGTTTGTTTTCTGGAAAAAACTGTTTGATAATTTATTTAACAATTATAAAAACTTTATTTTAGTAATAATTTTCCTAACCTAATTTTCATCTATCTGAACATTTTACACATTATATTTATGATAAAATATTAGTAAGGAATTTACTAAAACGATTTGAGTTTTAAGTTTATTATTAGATTTTCTATTACAGATTGATGATAAAATCAATAAATTATGATGGATAGAATAAATTAATTTTCTTATTATTTATAATTTCGAATAGTTGTGACTAATTTTCAGTTTAATTCTGTATTAACCGTAAGCGTTTTAATTAACAACGAGGTGGTTTAAATATTTCAGTTGTTTAGGTAAAATAAAAATATATTTATCATCAATATTTATTATCTGTCAATTTTCCAATAATAATAAAAAAAAAAATAAGTATAAGCGTTCGCGTAAACACATATAGTCGTAACTTTATATATAGTTGGTTGTCCTATATAATTCAATTTAAACTTTTATGTAAGTAGGTACTGTGTACTGTAATGCTATAAATATATTGTATACATTTTACAATTAGGTAATAAGATATTGTATACCTTAAGTAATATTATTTAAAATGTAACGTATCACTTGTTCTATAGTCTGCAAATTTTAAATAATTTTAATTCTTTTGATTTTTCAATTTTAATAAGAAACATCTTTTATAATTATCACCATTAAATACCAATTACTTATACACTAAGTATTATATTAAAATATTTAAATAAGTAGGTACTACAAACTGTTTTGTTTCTTTAATACAGATGCGTTTTTTCCAATTTTAAAATTATGATTCAATTCTTTGGTAAAATTAAATTTTAAGAGCTACTTATGTTGCATAGCTCAGCTGAATGTACCTACCAATAGCAAAGTTAGTATTTAGTAGTTATCAAAAGACATCATGGTCGTTTTTTTGTTCCACCAGGATACCTACGAACAAAATTTCATGTGAAATGTTTTTTTTGATAAAATCACTACAATATATTATGGAAATGGCATATACTTACAATACTCACGACATAAATAGCATATTTATAATAATATAGGCTGACCTATCAGATAATGGTCCTTGGGAGTAAAATAGGCATATATGATGTAGACACTAAAATTTGAAGATACTCTATATTATTATACTATACTGTATAGATATTTGATAATAGCCTTAATTAATATTTAATTCTTCGATTCGTGGTTTTGCGATTAGATACATCGTTAAACCGTTAACAGTCTTACATCAGTTGAACCGTAATATAATTTGCATATTAGATATATAGCAACTGCGTTATATTATTTCAAAGTTAATAGTGCGTTGTAAATTATTTTATATAAATCATATTATTATGTCAACTTTTGTTACCTACACGGTTCACATATGTACCCTTAAACCCCAGTAAACGTAATAATTTATACATACATATTTACATACATAAAATATATAACAGTGAACAATGTACCAACGTATACAAGTGTCAAGTGTACAAAAACTATTGTAATTAAAATGTATCCCTTGACTTTCTTTTTTTCTTCATTTTTGTTTTTGAAATAATAATATTTTATATTTAAATAAACAGTGACCTATTAAATTATTTTTATAATACATAATAATATTATACAAACATATTTTTTACAAAATAAAATTTCATATTACTATTTTAGTAAATAGTATTCAATGAGATACAAACCATCGTTAGATTATAACTTATAGTCTATACAAGTATGGGCATTAGTTATAGGTAACCCCATTACAACCGAGTGCTAAGCATTTAAATTAAGTGTTTATTCTTGTAAACTGTAATCCTATATAATGTAGTTGTAAATTTTATTTATTACTTACTAATTAAATTATATATCAATTTTCTGTGATTTGAATACTTAATTCGTTAATCGTTTATAATATTTTGTCATTTTAATTTGAAGACTGTAATCTATAAAAGTTTATTTTATATTAATCGCATATAATATGCTATTTAAGAATTTTAGTAAAATTAAACTCACTTCAAAGATGGCAGTTGATGGTTTTAATAGAAAATCAAATGATTTACTCATAATAAAATAAACAGATTACCCTTCATATAGAAATCTAATTTAATAATACTAATGGTTAATTCAAAGTTTTATTTATTTAATGTACTGAATTCAAAATTAAAATTAAGTCATCATATAATAATTATTTTTAGATTATATTTGAACAATTTTTTAATCAAAACTGGTTATTAAAATTCTACTTTTTATATTTTATTATGTTCTGGCTAGTCTTTATTAAACAATAAACATATAACAATACAATATAATAATATACAATAATATTATTTTACTTTTATTTAATAGAAATGTAACGATTTTTATTTAGTGATATTAAATTAAATTTTATATTGTTTATTATCATCTAATACATAGACTGTAGTAATGCCAACATAATATATATCTAGCACAGTATATAAAATATGTGTACGCATATATTTTGACATATTATGTACGTACAATATATAAAATGCAATATCCATAAAAATCTGAGCAAAAAAAAAAATATAAATATGCAATATGAACTATTAGGTATCCAATACGTATTATATTATAGTGTAAGTCAAGTTTTTATTATTATATAAATACTATAAAAGTATATAACTAATAAAATATTTTGTAATACTGCGTTTTGGTGGAGTTAAATCCATTTTCACTTCTATCATTATTTTTATTTAAATTCCCAAGATATTATAAATAATAAATGTCAAAATGTCAGTACTTATATTATAAACAACTATTTTAGGATATATATATATATATATATATATATACTTATAATATACACGCTATAAGTATTATGTACATATTGCTTATATTACACTTTTATTAAAACATATAACGTTAGATATAGTCACCTTTTTGGCCAAAACAAATTTAAATATAAAATATAAACTTGTGGCATTATTTTTAAGTATTTTATTGTAATCACGATTTTCACAAAATAATCTATACAATTATATCAATTAATTTGTTGTGCATTTCATTTAAACCCATACTAAATTCTAATAAAATATAAACAAAACGTAGGACAGTAAAGTAAAACAGTAAAATACCTTAAAATGTAATAACTTTTGTTCTGCGAACGTGCAACGTTATGGTCGTGAAAATTAGATGATACTGAAAAAACTGACAAGTCACAACATCTAAATCGAGAAATAATATACCTTATAATACAATATCTATACGAGATCTGATGACATTAACTGTCAGCACGTGAAAGTCGTTAAAGAATTTTATGTCACGGAAAGTCGTTAATATAATAATAAATTCTATAACATGAAATATATATATATATATAGGTACGTATTCTTGTGTACGGGGTTAGTTAGTGAAACCTAAATTGTATCTTATTAAAGATTATAAAAATATAATAATTGCGTGGAAATACGTTTGTATAATTTACAGTATAATATATTGACTACGTTGGCTTAAATAAAATTTAAATACTTATTAATTTTAACAATTATCAATAAAGTATAGTAATTTTACAACAAATTATACATTTTAGTCATCAGCTAACAATTCCAAAAATATATTTTTTTTTACATTATATATAACTAGATATATGATATCAAACTTCTGGATTTTAATACCAAGCAATTTTTTAAACATTGAGACTAAAACACATACTATTTTACGTCAATATTTATAGGTTCGATAGAATAATATGGGTTAAAATGTCAAACTATTTTTTATATTATATCCATGTTTTTATACACTTTTGACTATTTATTTTCTTACAGACCAAATTATTATTTATCCAATTTTAATATAAGTATTCACGGTTGAGAAAATTAGTATTTTTTTCTTTGTAGTGTATTATTTTCTATCATTTAAAATTTAAAATTGTCACGTTAAAATAATATCGAATATTAAAATCTAATTTTATGTAAAATTTTATCAATATTATTATTATTTTTTTTTTATAGTGTACTTAATATAAATAATGATAAAACAAATATTACCTATGTTTAATTACTAAAATATAATAATTGGGTGATTTCTCATTAAAATAATTCAAATATTTTCGATATTTTGATAATTTTGTTTGAATGTAAAAGTTTATGTTTCTATACGAGTACATATTATATTACTTACTTGAATGGTTATTGAAATTCATTTTAATTTAATTTTAAAATGTTTTTTTTTTTTTTTTTTTGTAAATTGTCATTACAAACATTTGATGCGTAGACGTATGCGAAATAGTGTTTTATATATTTTGATTTTTACTGTTTTCACGCACACCGCTGTATACGCGCTGCAGAAACCGTTTTCACCAACTTCGCTCAGATCTACGCTGTCTACTACACAACGTCAGGTGAATGCCGTCAACACGTCTTCGACGAGCGGAAAGAGACGTGACTCAATGTCCAGCTCGGCTGGTGCCTCGTCAGTGCGACGACTTATCGAAGTGGTCCGAACGACTCCGTCCAACATGGGACCAGTATACAGTCGGAGGCTGTTGTGCCGGAACTATGTAACGCTGTGTCTTGGACACGGCGCGGCCGCCGCAGCTTTGGTTCCGTTCATGGCACTACAGGTCAGTACTTTATATATTGTTATATATAAGGTTATATATATATAAGGTTATATATAAAGTATATAAGGTTATATATAAAGTTTTATGATCAAAAATTATGCTGTAACAAAATAAGTCACAGGATTCTTATGGTACAACGGGGGACTGCAGGTGGAGAGATTGTGTTCACCATGAAGGATTGTTTCATAATATATATATATAATATCCAATCGTTTTATAGTGCAAATTTACAACATATATCTTAGCCTCGTATGACAGGATACATGAGTTGAGTCACAACACTTATACCTATGTCACTTAAAGTAAAAGAAACGATACCGCTCTATATTACGTATAATATGTTACTGTTCGTTTTGAACTCATAAAGATAGGTACACAAATACTATTATTCCATAATTTTAGCGACTGAGTATTTTATTTTATTCATTATTTATAATGAGAATAAAAGAATATCACATAAAAAATTAAAATCACTTGTAAACTTACAATAAACATAAATATATAAAATAATAATTTTAATGTATAATAAATAATAGTTTGTTTTCACTTTTTATTTTTTAAACTTTTAATTGTGTCATTTATACACATATAAAAAAAAAAATCTTAAATAACTCAATTATTGTTCATTTATTACCTCCTCCTATTCATATTGTATCATATTATATTACAAAAATGTTAGAATTTATATTATTATTAAAGATTTATGAGCAACTTTTAACATTTTATTATGCAAAATATGTTTCAAATATATTATTGCTATATTGAAATTATTATTATTTAAATAAAATAATATTTATAAATTTAAATAATAGTACATTTTCATTCTACATAAAATAGATTAAAGGTTTTATACGCTTGAGCATTGTAGGTATGTTGTGTTTTTTTTTAACGTAATCCATAGTACGGCGTATTGTATATGTAATATAGGTACATAAATGCATTGAAGGACTATATTTTAAAATGGTTTGTTGTTACCAATTATTATTAATTTAGGTACTTATAGCGTTTGTTTTATCATATAATATGTGGTTTTACTTTTGGATTTGGTTATTATTAATTTGGCCTCAAATGAGCATCCAAAAATATCAAGTGATATTAAATCGGACAGAATATTTAATAGATCTAAGATGTCCAATTTTGTACTTACCTGTGGGCTGTGATCTTAGTAAATTTGAAATATAGCGGGTAATATGCTGGTCACCATTCTAATAAGTTGGAATGACTGTATACATTTATATATATTTTTAGTGTTATTGATAAAATACTAATAGCCTAATGTTAAGTTATGCATTAAAAATTATTTATAAAATAATATAGGTATCATTTGCTTTATTTATAATATTATTATTATATTTAAAAACTACAACTTATGATAGTATTACTTATTAGTTATTATTGTACAAACTATAGTTAAATATATTGACAACTTATCATTTTTATGTGGGTATGTACCAGGTACATAATTTCATGATATTATTTAACCATATAAAATTATAACACTGATTATTTCGTGAAAAAAATGAATTATTTTTTATTTTTAAAACATCGTACGATTTATTTTTGAAGCAAATTAAAAAATATTAAATTTGACTATCATTTTGAAAATAATTGTATATTTAAAATGTTGATTGTTGGTGTTTATTGTTTAGTTATAAATAATGTGATATTTTAAGGATTCCTTCATTATTCGACTGCTATTTTCAAAAACATTAGATAGGTAGTAGTAATAAGTAGATTAGAAGACTGTACAAAAATATAAAAGATATAAATATAAAAACTAACTATTAATATTAATGAGTATTTATGTGAATTGAACGAGACTGTTTCCGTCATGACCTATGTAAAAGTTAAACACCATTATTAGTTAAGTTTCATTATGTTTCTTGATTTTATTGCGAATCTTAAGTCTAATTCTGTTTCAAAATAAATTGAAAAATGGGATTTCGTTAATATTTAAACATGATACTTATTTTTTAAGTATGAATGTAATTTGTTTTTTCGTCTTTTACGGAATGAAGTAAAAGTATATGAGTTAAATTTCGCTTATAAACATATTTCAAATTTCGATCTTACATGATGATCACATTATATTTTATAATAGTATAATATTTTATTTACTGACATAATAATAATAGTATATTATTAAAAATAAACAGTTTTTGTTTACTTTTCACGTTCAAGAAAATTTTTAAGAATATACAACTAGAATTAAGATATAAAATATAAGATACTGTTGAATGTGCTCTGAAATATATTTTGATTCGCAATGAATAAAATCAAATGTATCTTAAAAATGGAATATGAAGGTTTAGCATGCTGAACACGTACTGGTGTTACTTGTAATAGGTTTTTTGGCATTCAAGAATAGACAGAAAAAAATGGATGTAAACAACTTTTTTCCTTTTAGACATATTTTTTCTATTACAAAAAGAGCAGTATGGTACTAAGGTTATACAAACACATTCTTACCATTTTAGATTTGTACTTTTCTTTTTGAAAAGTTTTTATAAGTCATTCAATTTGGGCATGTTAGTAGATAATATGCCTCAATCAAAATAAATTGAAGAACTTAACATTTCTTCATAGAAGAAAATATGTTAAGTTACGTAGTAACGGCAATTCTTTTCAAAATACTATTATAAAAACATTTTACACAATAATTATTGTTCTATACTATTTATTTGTCATAGTCTGATACATTTAATACAACGTGTACTTAAATAAAAATAATTTATACTAACACGTACAAAAATATAATATAAGTACACGATTATTTTTGAGGTTTTAATTATAAATAACTTATATAGACATATTATTCAATATTAATATTTGAGTGAATCACAGTCTCAGGAAATAATTAATATTAATGTAAATCTATGCAATGCCGATTAATAGTATTATATTGGTAAGAACTAATATTACGACGCCTTAAGTTTTGTAAGTAGATTATATTATAATATATCTGCATACAGTGCAGTATTAATAAAAATTAATATTTACTTTAAATAACCAGAAATATCAATATCAAACATACTTATCAATAATTTAAAAATATGTATTAAATAGTAGACTAACTTCTTTATAGTTACTAGTTTACTGCTGTGTATTATGTACCACCAGTACCAAATTTTTGATCCAGAGTATGGTTATTATAACTTAAATAGAACTTTAAAGTAATGCGGTATAAGGCTAAAAAAACTATATTTTCAATATAATATTAAAACTTCTTCACTTTTCATAAATTCTAAAGGTTATATAGGTTGCATGTCTGCTGTAAACTAAAATAAGTTTTACTTTATTTTGTGATCCTAGTCATAGACTAAAATAACTACTAACGGTATAATGAACCTATATTTCAAGTGAAGATTATAATAAATAATTATGATAATAAAAAATATATTTATTGTTTTTATTTTACAAAATAATTACAAAAATATGCAAACTCGAAGTAAATTAATTTTATATCTTGCACAAAACTATAGCTAATTTACCTATTATTATATCTATTTTTTTCCAAATTAAAAACACAACAATAATAATAATAAATAAATAAAAATTAAATGATTTAATATTCATAGAACTTTCATAATACTTACATTTGTATTATTTTATCAATTTATCATCATTGCAATGCTTGAAGTTTTTATTTAATATTTTAATATAATATTTATTTGTAATGCCATATCATTTTGAAAATATAACATTTTTATTTAATTATTAAAGGCACAATAATATTGGATATATTGGATATGCCATGATGACATAAATAGATTTTTTTTTACTAATATGTCATGTTTAGTTCTAAGAGTTGATTACTTAATGGTTTATAACTTAGTTTTCAATCCATCAAAATATTGAGCACTTTAATCATAATTATAATTGATTAACGACGTGAATTTTATTTTATGTAAATCATCTGCAGTTTCAGAAAAGTTATAAATTTTGTATACGCTTGAAATTAAAAGTAATGGTAAAAGTAAAAGTAATTACATTAAAAACATAGAAAACCAAATCGAATACTATCTATATTATAAAAATGAAAACTTATACAGTTTAATTGTTTGCATACATTTAGTGCAACTGTGTAAGTTAGTTTTTATTCAATCATCTTGTTTACATTGTTTAATCGTAATGAATTTGTTGATTGAAACAGTTTCTTAATCCATCTTAATTCTTGAATGTATATTATATTTATAATATATATTTTCTAAGACTATGATTTATTACCTATAGTTATTATTTTAGGTAAATTTCTTGTGTTTATAAATTTAAAAATAGCAATTAATCTTAATTTTTCCGGAGCTATTTTCTCTTAAGCATAATTTATCAATGCTTATAGTTTGACACCCATTAGTCATTATTAGTTTTATATATACGACATTCATTAATATTCTTACACACACACACTTATATATATATTACATGTATATTAGATAGAAATATTTTAGATATTACCCACAATTAAGTTTTGATAAATTTTATGATATGATATGAATTTTATGAAGCATAATGATTCAATAAAATCTGATAAAAAACTTTTTTATGGTGTTATTATTTTTTAAATAAAAACTAATGAGACTTAAAAAACACAAAACAAGATTATTGAACGGAAGTTTATTTTTATATTATTACATTATATACTTACACGTGATCTAAAATGTATTAAAGCGTGTTTTAAAAAAATAATTGTATTAAAAATAAATCTTGATTACATTTTATCGATATAAACAATTCACGTATAAAATACGTTCAATATTTTTTTAATAAGTAGTAAATAATTAGTTAAATATATTCATGTGATATTATTACCAATAATAATCAACATAAGATCTTGAAGCCGAGGGGCATAGGTATTAAAATGAACTATGGGTCCCACAAAAAAAAAATATATAATACCTATTTATTTCGTACAATCACACTATATAATATAATTAAATGTTTTTATTTTTTTTTATCAGCTTTAAATAATCGAGGAGACTATAAAACATAATATTAGAATTTGAAATAACACATGCGAATATTGGGTTCGGGGTCGATATTCCTCCTGCATACCATTAAGATGTACAAGAGCTGATAGTTATATTATCATCACCGTTATCTTGGCTTAAGGTAATAGTGACATAAAATGATATATGTGCTAAAAGGAAGTTTCCTAAAAAACATTACCTGTGTCATAATTTTTTATTTATTTATTGATATAAACGCCTTTGTAGGCTCAAGTACAATTTAGAGATAAGATTAATAAAACAAGTTATGAACATAATTAATATGAATAAGTACAAATTGTAAATAATAAGAAAAAATAAACATATTAATAAATATAAATAGATAAAAAAATAATATATTTTAATATTTATCTATTTATTTCGTTTTAGTACACGATATATAATAATTCATAATGCTATTTTTATCAACTTTTAAACAAATTGAGAACCCAAAACCAAGGCTGGGCATTAACGAACTAATAGTTAAAATTAAGTTGAAACGTTAAGTTAATTTTAATTAAGTTAATTAACTCGATACTTTTTTTTGAAGTTAACTTTTAACTTAATAAGTTACTTTTTTATAAAGATTAACGTGTTAACTTCAAGTTAATTTTATTCAAAAATATTTAAATTAAGTTATTTTTAGTCCAAACAATAATGCAAATTTTTGAATAGTATTTTTAGAAAAGTAGGTTTTTTGATAGCTATAGTTAATACTTTGATGTATGATTTTAAATTTCCCCAGTAATTTTCTTGTGCGTAAAGAAAAATTATCTAATAAACATTATTATGTGTGGAATTTTTTATTTTGAAAATTAGAAAATTTTAACTTTAAATTAAGTTAAGTTACTTTTTTTTTTCAAAGTTAACGTTTAACTTAACGAGTTAACGAAAAAAGATTTGATTAACTTTTAACTTAAATTAACTTAATTATTTTAAAATAACTTAACTTAACGAGTTAAAAAAATTCGTTAACTTGCCTAGCCTTGCCCAAAACACATATTAAATACGCAATAATACCAGTGAATATTTTAGTTTCGTTCTTGAAATATTTCTTGGATCCTGCACACCAGCAGATTTAAGATATATATGTATATATATATCTTAATAATATAAAATATATTCACTGATAGTAATTTAATTATTTTTGCTATCGTGTCTTAATGTCTTATATGTATCAATACATTTATGAATATTATCTATTGCCTATATGTATTAATATTTAATATGAATGGAAACGATCGAAAATAAATCAACTTAATGGGAAATGGAAATACCTATACTAATATTATAAGACGTATTCAGCTGTTATTCAAAGATTGAGCGTCTCAGAAATACTTGGCTATTGCATTTTGATTTCTGCAAATTAATAATAATTCATAGTCCAGGATATTCCAGGATATAATGTATTTTATAATATATAACGACATATTAAACATAGGTGCATGCACATTGTATACCCGTTAATAGTAGTTTAATAATATTTCTAGTTCTGTAAATAGTAAATATATTGCCCTAAGGTATCTTTTAAAATTGTATTGATACGCATTTAACAATAAAATAGTTAATATCGGAAGGTTTCGTTAACAATAATATTTATCACCTTATGAAAGAACAGTCACGTTTGATTTCGCAACGTTCAGCGTAATTGTTAAACTTCAATAGGTAGTATGCAAACGTCCTGCGATATAATATACCACTGGCATGCTGTGGATAATTATAAGTAAATATCGTATTATCGTGTATATTGTTTATATTATACATACAAGTATAATATTACTCAATAAATCGAGCTTTTACGTATCGGCGGCGATGGCGCGTGGTCGTGTTACGATTTATGGGAATAATATTGGAATACAATTTATATTATTATCGTATCATAAACGATGTAATAAATTATTACAGTAAGTACTCTGCAGTACTCGTATAATGTCGTCGCAAAAATAACACACACATATCACTATATAATACCTATCATCAGTATTTATTTCTGTACCGTTCTTCTGTTGTATTTTTTATTAGGTCAATTTAAATATTCTAATTTGGGGGGGGGGGAATTGGCGTATGACAAGCAGAATAATGATTTACTTTTAACAATTATTTAAAAATATTATTAGATTTTTGTGATACATTTTATTGATAGGTACATTATGATGATTGCACAAATCTATCCAGATGAAAGATAAGGATTATAGACATGTACTTATAATGAAATAAATTACATTAAATATGTTTTTTAAGCAAATGAAACAATAAAATGAAAATATTTTTAAGTATATTTAATTTTTATTATTAAAAAGAGAACCTATAGTTATCTACTTTCAATACACAGCTATATTTGTATACTTTTTAACTAAATTTATTTTATTTAAGTATCGTAGCCACTCATTTATAATACATTTTTATGTTTCAAATTACCAGTATTCAAGGCTTAAATACATTTATTTAAAAAATAAAAACGTTTTAACCGATGTCACTGACAAAACAGTCCCTCGAGGTGTATAATATATACTTGAAATTTATGTTTAAAAATATTTTAGGGTTCCATATCCGCTTGGTGGTGGCCGGACAATTTGAAACAGAATGGCGGGTTTACCACCGTTACCACGGACATTGGCTCTATCTTGCTATCCGCTATGTTCGGTATGGCAGCGATGAGTGCGCTACTTGGGCCGACGGCCGTCAATCGGCTAGGTACCAGGACATGTCTGGTGGCCGGTTACCTGGTGTCTGTCGCGTTCGTCACCGTACACCTGTATCCAAAAGTGTCGGTACTGGCGCCTGGTTACTTCTTGATGGGTGCCTGGCTTGGATGCTGGACCGCGTCCCGGACCGCAGTGCTCATGGCGCTCGCATCTAAAATGGCCTACGTATTGTCCGACCGAGAAGAGTTCGAACTCGAAGGAAACGGTCGACGGGAGGCGGTGGCCAGGAATTTGGCTAGAGGACTTCAGGTAAGATGCTCGTAATAATACATATTGCAAGGCGGTCAGACGCAATACCGTTAAAGTGTGAGGTCTATCAATACATTTTCGATACACGCTCTGGGTGAATTACCTACAAATTAATATAAATAGAGTTTTATAATATTGGTGAACACATCTTAGTAAAAAGTTATTAATTTTGAATGACCATAACATAATTACTTTTCCTGAAGATTTCTTGTTGCAAATTTGAGATGGATCATTAATATTATAATTGGAATTCAATATGTCACCAAAAATTTTCCATTGTTTGAGTGTATAAGCTATCATGATTTATACTAATCAAAAGCATAAAGTTGAATTGAAAACTTGAAATAAAAATATGCTTAAAGTGAATCAGTGAGGCCACATACTTTATTTTTATTACGTTGCAGATTGCATACCTTATCTAAAATTGATAATTTGTAAATGATTTATATTTTATTCGTATATTTGTAATGATTCCTTATAATTGGTACCGTAGTTTGTAAATGATGGAATACACAGGTACTTTAAAGTTTCAGCTATATTTTATACCAGTTTATTTAAAAAAAATAAATTGACATTTTAATATGATGATGTTGAATGTTAAAAAAATATATATAATATTCGGATACGAGTAGAGGTACCTACTGTAAAAGTATTATATAATTATAACAATAACAATAATAGTATATTTTGAATGATAGAAACTGTAAAAGCACAACGTTTAAATAACATATTATTATAGTCAAAGGTAAATTCATAAAAATACCTAAGTAAAATTATTTATTTTGTAGAAAAATTGATTACATATTTACGTTTTAATGCACATTCACACTTACAATGTACCTACATGCATTTAAAAAAGAAAAAAATCTTATAAATTATAATAAAGACAATAATATTAATTTTTAGAGATTAAAATTGATGTCATTGGACAGTTTGTTTAATTGTTCGAAATACTCAGTAAAACTGCCTATATTAGTATTTTAATGATATAACTTTTTCCGCACAATAGATGTTTATCGTTACTTTACGACTTAAATTTATTCGCTTATTGAATTTATAGCCCATCAGATTACTTTTTTTCAATATAGCAACCTGGGGGCTTCTCGGTTTCTTATTGCTTTTTCATTTGATTTGAACAAACTACGAGAAAGGTTTTATTATCTTTATTTCACACATTTTGTGTGGCAAAATGATGTGTTGCGTAGTACCAAAATAAAAAGATTTATTTGGATTGATATCATTGCACTCGTTGACCTGTAATGAAATAAAGGTAGTAAAACATTTTCTATGACCTTTAAGATTTACTTTTTAATTTTGGTGAACTAATATTTTAGTTGACTACACAATAATATTTTAATTACTTAAGTTTAAGTTGAAAACCAATGCAGTTGGTTTAATGTGGGAGAAATGAACATAACTCAACTGTAAATGTGCATTCTTCTTATCAACGTAATAAAATGGTTTTTCAATTAAATTGAGTTTTACTCAAACTTTTAAGTTTATTTTTACTCCGAATCCTAACTATTATATTCTGTAATAGAATAACATTAATACTTTTAATACTATTTTCGTAGTTTTAATCAATTTTATTAAAATAAAATTTTTACTTAATATCATATTACTTTTATACTTTATAGTGATCAGCAAAGATTGACGATCCTATTAATTATTTACTTTATATAAGACTTAAATTAAAAACAATTTATAAATAAAAATAAAAAAGTACTGTACAGTAGGTATCGAGTGAAACTCGGACATAGAGTAACATATGGCATATAGTCACTATAATGGTTGTGTTAAATTTAAATGCAATGATAGGTATCATTATACATAAAAAACGATTCTGAACGGAAATGATTTGTCAGCCTAGGATATTTTCATTTTCCAGTGAGTGGTGAAAAAGGTGACTTATATTTTAATAACCTGAAAACCTCAAAATTAAATCATGTATAGACAATTTCAATTTAAACAGCTACAGTGTATGTTTCAATTCTATAACTAGTAATTTTTTACTATAGCAAAAATCTAAAATTATTTGATAGTAAATCGTTATTATTTTACGCGTGAATTTTTGATTTCGTAAAAATTTAAAATATTCGTTTTTATATAAATGTCGATAAAATTTTTTTGGCTAAGTCAAAATACTCGGAGGAAATTTAATACAAAGTTCCTTATGGGTTAGTCTTATAGAGATTCAAAAATATTATACAATAATATAACGATATTACGCGTGAATTTTTGATCTTGTAAGCATTTAAACTTAATTTTTTACGAAATCAAAAATTCACGTCTTAAATATCGACTTTCTATCAAATAATTTTAGATTTTTGCTATAGTTAAAAATGAAAAAGTTAGCCACCTCCCCCCTTATATAGTATCATAGTACTCAGCCCAATAATGAACTATGATTAAATAGAATAATATTATGAATTATAATACGAGCAATGTATATTATATGACTATAATACATACCTACTATACTATTATACTATAATACCTTATATTATATGCGTATTATTAATGAAATTCGAATTTATATTATTGTGGTAATACAGGTGGCGCACGATGTGGGATTGATCGCTGGGAACGCGTTCGTTGCGTATATGATAAGTGGTACCCGAACGGACGATATCCTCGGTACCATGTTTGCCAGGGATGATGGACCTGGAACAGATCGGACTTGCGGCAGTGTCGCCTGCCCGCTGGTAAATACAGTGGAAATTAAACTTGGAACTGCCGCTAATTACTCGTCCAACCAGACGGTCGCATTGGTTGACGTCCGCAATCACATGGTCTTGCCGTGTAAGTATAATATGTTTTACTGATGCATGCAAAATCGATAACGAAAAAAGTAAGCTTATACATTAGTAAAGTTGTAAATGTGAGGGCTATAATATCTATTAATACGTATCTATTAACACAATTGTTTACATTGACAAGATTAAGTTGAGAAATACTTTCTTTCTTTTTTTTTTTTTGAGGGAAGGGGGGATTAAGAGGTTTGTGGGGTGAACTAAGATCCTCTAACTTTTCTCTCGTGATTTACGTCAAACAATTTTAGAGTACGTATAACCTCAAAAACAATAAAACGTATTGGATATTTAGTTTCTTAACCAATTTATTGAATTGAAAGGAACTATTAAAAATTGAATTGTTCTTTGTTTTTCCATCTATGATAAAGATATAAATAAAAAAATGTCGTGCTGAAATCGATTTAAACATAAAATTAAAATTTAATGAAATTAAGCGCCTTTTAAATACAGCCTTGTTCGAAAATTGCAGATTTCGATTCAATTATTTCTGTGAACAGTGTGAACAGCAAGACACGAGTTTATTACATACAGTATAGGTATAGTCATTACATGTTTCCATAAAGTCTGTCAGCTATTAATATTCGAGAAATAAATATTAAAGTAAAATACATATTATTATTTACCGTAGCTGAGGTCCAAATATCTTCATAGCAAATGTCCGGGAGTTTTTATAAGAAATGAGAACGTGTATTGTAGTAATCGTTTCATTATTTTCTTATGGATTTATATGTCGTAGTACATTCAGAACTGTAAAAATAGGATTTTTGTAATTCAGTAAGTCAACCGATAAATATGGTGGAAATTATTATATAAATATTTCATAATATGGGATCCCTATTTATTGTGTCACGCAAAATTTTCAATAGTTTTTGTATCGTAGCTTATAGGCACGACGTTGTGAGTATTAATTTCGTCCTGATGAACTTCTATGATCAACGGACTACCTCGGTGCTGGAGTATATTTTCATATTCGGATTGGACCGCAGAAGAGGTGGTCCGAATGAAATCATTTATTGACTTATTGTTTATATTATATTATAATACGTTTTAAGTTATCAGGTCTTTAAACTTTTACGTTATTCTAGTTGGTTGTTATGTCTGCCAATAAACGTAAATTAAATTGAAAACCACATTGTTATAAGTTCATCAATATATTAGTATAATATACGATTTAACTCGTATATGTGTGATGCATGATTTATAGTTTTAATTTCTATTATACAATCATATTAATTTGTATTATTATATGTATAGATATGTTTATGTATGTAAATAATTTAATAATTATTATTTATTGTTAAAGTCAATGTATGTTTTAATGGTTTTTGATCACAAATTGTAAAATTGCTATTCATTCGGCGTTTTTAAAGTCACATAATAGAAACATTGTACAAATTAGTTTTTTTTAAGTTTCAGTTACGACAACTCTAACAACTAGACCATTAATCATTTCAATCATTTTTAAAAATCATTAGGGTTGTATATACAATATACATATTATTTATATTGTATGTACATATTAGCTTTATATAGCTACAAAATATTATGATATATATTGAATAATTGAATAACTTTATGATAAAAATATAAATTAAAATACCTAAATATTATTTTAATAATATGGTGATTTTTTTTTATTTTTTTTTAATAATTTTATTGTTAATATAGATTTATTGAAAATAATACACATTTAAACATTTTATCTATAAAGAATTTGGTTTTATCAATAGTAGGTATTTTGATTTGCTTGAAGAGTTTGGTGATATCGTTTTGATTTTTTGGATTTGATCTCAAACCTTCTGAAATAAGAGGCTTACTTCAAGTTCCTCTATAAGTTTATTGTAATGTCTATATTTCTTGAAAAACAAATTCGTTTATACACTATAGTATGTACAATTTATGATTTTAATTATAGTATTTTTGCTTCTTAACAATCATTTAGTTTGATATTATGTCTTTGTGAAATGTTACTATTTTGTCTATGTTTTGTTTAATATAAAGATTTTATGAGAATTATAAAATTCCTAATACCAATTTTAAAAACTCCATACTTCACATGAACTTATGCTTATCATAGATGGCTAGATTGTATCTAAGTATATATAAAATAAATTATAATTTTATTACTATGAGTATATAATATTTTATTTATGGTACGAACCCATTAAGAATACTGAATAAGTAAATTTATTGCTTTCTATGATTTATTGCATCACTATATTTATAAATTTCCAACATTATAAACTGGTCACGTAAACCACAAATATTTTTGAAAAATTCATCAGAGACTAAAATATCCAATAAATTTGCATACTGCACTGAACTTTATAATTTGATACATAATATTATATTATTTTGATAGTTTTTTTATTTCAGTAACCACTTTTCTTAAATTATAGAAAATAATCAAACAAATACTAATAATAATAAAAATACTTAACTTGAAAGTTCGAATCGATAGCAGTATTTATTTTTTAGTTTAAAGACTATGATCTATGATACTAATATGACAATATTATATTTATTGTGTACTGAATGTTCCATAGGTCCTTCCTATTCAATATCATGGTTCCAAACAATAGATTTATATTATAGTAGGTACTAACTTAATAGTATTTATGTGTTCAGTCAATGAGATAGGTAAATAATATACCTATATGTATCACAGTTTTCATTCGACATACAAAACTATTACTATTCATAATCGAGAATAATTAATTTAGACAACTATTAATACAAAATTGATTCTACCGAATCAACAAAACTATAAATTATTTTACCATCATTAACATTCTATAAACAATAAAAGCACGTAAAAATAGATTACATCAATTTTCATAATTTTATACCACACTCTTTAAAATAAATTGGGAAATTAAACGATTGTAAAAAAAAAAGTGAAAATACATTCGATAGTAATTAATTTCTATAAAAAAAAATCAGATAGATAATTACGCATAAAACATATGGGCTATAATATATATAAATATATAGTTTTTCTAGTTATCTCTAGTTATAACCATAAACAGGTCTTGAAATATCGAAGGAGTAAATTAATTTAATGATGAGCTATATATATTACATACTCTTTCAGGCAAAACCACACAGCTATTGGCCAGCGTCTTCGCGGGATGTTGTTTCGTTGGCGTGGCTGTCACCGCGACTTTCATGACTCGCATTAGACTATTTGTGTATGCGTCTGCATCTGAGAAACGAAAATCGGATAGCGCTCGGTCGTTTACAGCAGTCCGTGATGCATTCCGCAACACCAAACTTCAGCTTATAGCTCCGCTGTCTTTGTTCATTGGACTCGAACAAGGATTTATCTATTCTGATTTTTCCAAGGTAAACCTTTCAATTTAGTCATAAGTTAATAACTATCATAAATATCTACCTAATCTCTGGACATACGTAATAATAAATACAAATACTGTTAGCTATAGTCATACGTATTATATTATATTATATTATTATATAGTATAGTATATATAATAATTTATATTAAAACAGTTATGATTAACTTCGAAAGGTGTATACCTATACATAAATAAAGTTATGAATTGTCAACTGATTTTGTATAATACACTTAAGTGACGGTTCAATAAGGAGAAAAAATATGTCAATAATGACTAACAAATTAAAACTATACGGTTTTTCCTAAATTCTATAAAAAACTTAAAAATAAAAGTAGTAAATAAATTAATTACTTGCTAATAAATGCTAATAAATTAGCAAAAACATTGACCATCTTTGCACAGAATCGGTTTTCATTGTCAAACAAAAAATTTAATATTAATACCTATTGTATAATGGAAACATAGTTGGGATTACTACTAAATAGATGAATATTTTTTAAAATTTATATTTATGATTGTAATATGGTAATATTAGTATTAATAAGTACTGATTGAGTCTACCTTGGACATAGAGAATGTCACTATAATGGATGTGTTAAATTTAATTGCAATGTTAGGGGTGTCATTGTACATCAATATATAGTGAGTGGTGAAAAGAGTGATTTATATTTTATTAACCTGAATACCACAAAATTAAACCATAATATGTAGAAAATTCCAATTTAAACAATTGGTTTCAAATGTTTCGAGTTTAATACTAGTAATTTTTAACTATAGAAAAAATTTAATATTATTTGATAGTAAATCGTTATTCATGAATTTTCGATTTCGTAAAAATTAAAAATATTTGTTTTTTTATAAATGTCGATAAAATTTTTTTGGCTAAGTCAAAATACTTTTAGGAAATTGAATACAAAGTTCCTTATGAGTTAGTCTTAAAGTTATTCAAAAATATTAAGAATAAATTATAGGCACAACGTTTTTTTCTTAGTTTTTGAAGTTCAAATATTGACAAAGTTCGTCAATATTATGAATATTTACAATAATTTTGTAGTTAAAAATTGTGTATAAGTAGTTAAGAGTTGAAAATTGAATACAAAGTTTCCCATAAGTTTGGCTTACAATAATTATAAAGGAAGTTGAGTTATTGGCCAATTAAGAAAATTTTATCAAAAGTTTTAAACTTTTACCAAATCAAAACTTCACGCTTAAAATAATGATTTACTATCAAATAATTTTAGATTTTTACTATAGTTAAAAATATTTAGTTGTAGAAACTTGAAACATGAAACTACACCAGGTGACGTACTTGCGCCCCTTCATTCAATATTAAATCTTACTATTTTGTTGGCATGAAATTCAAATAAAAAAAAGTGGGTAAGTGGGTACCGCTCTGCTGTACATTAGGTGCCGCGTGGATCACTATTTTATATTATAGGAGGGTTAAATTTGAATCCAATGATATTTATCATTGTATACGAAAAACGATTCTGAACGGAGATGATTTGTCAGCCTAGGATATAATTTTCAGTGGTTGGTGAAAAAGGTGGTTTATGTTTTAATGGCCTGAATACGTCAAAATTTAAATTATTTTATAATTATTGTAAGCTAAACTTATGAAAAACCTTGTATTAAATTTTCAACTCTTAGATACTTATACAAAAATTTTTATGAATTACACCTACAAAATAATTTGCAAATATTCATGCTTTTAACGAATTTTTGTCAATATTTGAACTTCAAATGCTAATAAAAAATTTTCAAGTATTTTCATTGGGCCAAAAAAATTTTATCGACACTTCAAAAAAAAATTTCAGAAAAATTGAAAATTTCAGTTGTCTATAAATAGTTAAAAAAGTCAAAATATTTTGAAAATTAAATCACTTAAAGAAAACGCGAATCTTAATAACTGGTAAAATTTTCAAGTATCTACGACTTATACTTTTTGAATAATAACAAATATTTAAAATCGTTTGAGGATA
>VUJU01003371.1:0-26534 GCA_009835225.1 Aphis craccivora | reverse complement strand
TCTTTCCTTGTTCATGATTTTAGTTAGAACTTCACACTTCGCTTTAGAAATTCCTTCAATGTTGAAGTAACAGATCTTAAGATCTTCACCAACATTAAGCGTCAAGTGGTCCTTAAAAGGACCGTTTATAGTTGGCATTACTGCCGTTTGCTGATGATGATTTGAAATGCTGGGCATCAGCGCCTGGTGGTGGTATTGATACGTTAATTATTTGCTTGATCTCGTGGATTTTAGCGAATTAACGTATGCAGGGAGGGCTACGAGCAAGCTACCACCTTCCTCCCCAAGGGGGTATTTAACAGTGGCGTACACATTGGGGGAGGTTAGGTCACTCAAACATTTTTCAATGGTATAATTGGTCCATTAATACAATCTAAGGGGGTGTCTAGATACCTAAAATACCCCCTCCCACTTATGATTGCTGTGCTGTTCATGTATATATATGATTTGTATGAATTAGTTTAGTTAGATTTACTTATAAATTAATATTTAATAATTATTTATGATTCAGAATACAATACTTATTCATTATTCAATTTTAGAATTTAAAAACTTGAAGCTTAAAGTTAAATTCAGAATAATTTCCTAAACGTTTTTTTACTTAGTTAAAAATAATATAGTGTATTATAAATTGACGTTCATATAATAGTATAATACGAGTACCTATATGCTATCATAAATTCATAAACATCGATTCTATTAATCGTATTTATCTATCATCGAGATTTATTAAGTAACGTAAAATAATATATCCCGTTGGTTTCCACCATTGGTTGGCTTTGTCTTCATATTATTTCACAGGCTCAGAGCTCAATAATAAATTGTATGGTAATATTGGTAATTATCATATTTACTTATTGTGCTACTCTCATACGCGTTGTGAATATATTTTTTTTATAATAAATAAAAAAACATATAGGTACCTTTATATTATTTACACCAATAGTTGAAAAGATAAAAATAATAGTTTTTAAAACATTATGTAGGTACCTACCTGTACATAATACCTGTATGATTGTATGTTTAATTATATATTAACTATCTGATATAAATATATAATCCACTTTACCATAATATTTTTTGGTTCAATTTTCATTACATTTTTCACTTATTTAAGCGTAGGTATTTAATTTTATATACGTAAACATTAAACATATATCTATAAGTATACAATGGTATAATGTAAATTTTAATAATATGTTGGATGTTGATGTAATGATGTTTATCATTCCAAAATATAAAAAATTTATAAAATTTATATAGTTAAACTTAAATAATATACGTCTGTCGTCTATAGGTCCATAATAAATGTTTACTAAAATTATCTAAGTCTAATTAATTAGATTTGTATTTCTCGTATTATTTAATGAAATACAGATTTTGTAATTTTAAATTATCACCAGCATGTAGCGGCTGTAGCGCGTTTTGATGGTATGGGCTACTTAACCTATTAAATACGAAGTAGATACCTACCTACCTATTATGAATATGAATGGGTTTTTTTTTTTATTCCGAAGATTCTAACGATTCTAACGTCTGTATACAGGTATATATTATAATGGTCCAATGAAATCAGTGAACCCAAGAATCAGTTAGAATGTTCCCTTTCCATTCTTGACGTATTGTTAAAAGAACTGGTTTCCTGTTACTTGTGCCAGGCAACGTGGGTTAACGCCCACTACATTGCTATAACATAACCAGACGTAGGTATTCATGTGATGTCATAAGGAGGTATTAGAAGGCTACGGTATATACTTTTACATTCTTTATGCAGTCCTCTACTGTATATGCCCGTGGTCTGTGTATGTATGAGTAATGAAAAAAAATATTATATTTGTACGGTTTATTGTGTTATATTTAGTAAAAAGTTTTGTGTTTAATTTTTATGGTTAAAATTCAAAATTGAAGAAACATGGGTAAATTATATTATTTTTAATATTTTACATTAGTTGTTAATTATTATTAATTATAATAACTTAGTTATATTGCTATCGAAATTAAACAAAGTTAACTTACGTATTCAGCTATTCCGTAGACTGTATATACTGTATAGGTAGGTATTATAATATATATATGGTAGACGCCAGACGGCATTCTTAACTCTTTAAAAACGTTAATACGAATTTTTCTAAAAAAAACTTCCGAGTAGGATATGTTTATTCAAAAGAATCACGTAATACACCTATAATACCTATACATGTAAAATGTATAAAAAAAACATTCATATTTTTGAAAAGAGTAATAATAATTTTCTACATTTTGGTTTTTTATGTTTAAGATTGTATCATAAAAAAATGCGATATTTCAATATTAATGGAAGAAGTTTTAAATTTTAGAAGTTTGGACAGATACTTTATCTTAAAAACCTAGCATATAAAGTCTAACGATTAAAATACAATTTTAAATTAATATAAATGTATACGTATACCTATACCTATACCTATTATTAAAGACGTCTTACTATACCTATATGTGCATTAATTTTATATATTATTTCTACCTATTTCCTTTTATACATTATAATTTATAATAATACATGTACTATGTACTTTTTTTGTTTTTATGAAGTTTAGAAAATAAATAGTTTTCTGTAGCATATAAATTATAATAAAATAATTTAATACGTCAATATTCAATATGTATACTTTGGTAATAAATTATATAGTCGAGTTGCGATAACGCCGATAACTCTAAGTTTGTCTTTTTCCTTGGATATTATTTAAAAAATGCATAAGTCGAATTTATTTTTACTCTCCTTCAGATTCAGGTTACCGAAACTTAACTGTATTATTTATAATACATTTACTATACAAACTCTATTCGTATGTATTAGTTATGTTATTTATAATTGATTAAAAATAGGAGGATGTGACACAATATAAGTATTGTAAAAATAATACATGTAAAAAATAATTATAAATTCATATAATAATATAAATTTTTGAAAAAATATAATATAAAGTAAAACTAAGTATAGTGCAAAGTAAAGCCGCACAATTGCCAGAATGTAGGTAGGTATATATAATATTCTACTCGTACTTATACCTACATCTGTGTATTTAATTAATATTGACGTAAATATTCTTACTATATACAAGGACAGGCAATAGAGCTGTTCACCATTTAACTAGGTACCTATCTATACGCATTACGCACCTACTCATTTTATTGAAGTTTTATCGTTTGAGAAAATAATATTTTTTCATAATTTAATGTAATTTCAAAACAACATTATCTCAAAAATATATTTTTTGCTTTACTCATAAATGTATTAGAGTAGGCATATTATATTTTAGAGTATTAAATTAAAAATCTATATGTTTTCATTCAAAAAAGTTATAAGTTAAAAATTTTAAATCATAAAAAACTGTAAAATATATAATTTATAAGCAAATGATGGAAATAATGCAATACAATTTTATTATGTAAAAATATTATTTTCAAAAATGTTAAAACTTCAACTTTAAAATAATAATTGAAAGTTGAGAAACGACTACACTAGACTCTTGAATGGACCACCTTTAAAGTTCTTGGATTTAACTAACATAATACCTATATTTACACTTAAATAAAAGTAGGTACGTTGTACACTCGTACATCTACAAAATAAAACAATTATACTATTTATACTACCCATACGTAAATAACAATATAAATTCTTTAAAATTATCGTAGCAATCAAAGTCAGAATAATAATAATAATTATCATTCATCTATTCATTCTATTCCTATTTTCTATAATTATTTAGCTACACAATTAGAAACCTCTGAACTGTGAAGTGTAAATAAAATATAGGTGAATGAAGATGTGATGCAAACCTTGATTTGAAAATTAGGTAGTAATTTGCATTATAATTAATTATTCAAATATAATAAAAAATAATATATTAGGTAAATGGTATCGGGATTGTCTTGCTTGGAGCAAGACTCAGGTAGTTCAATATATTATATACTACATGTATGATGTATTTATTATTTATGGATGACACATTGACACAGGTCATAGTTTTGCCTATATATATAGAGTATAGTCGTAACAATTACAGTGTAGTGTAGTACTGTCTATATCAGTAGTAATGTCAATATATTATCTATTCTAAGACCCAATTCCAGTTATTCTATAGGAACTCTATAGTTTATATTTAAATAGGTATAAATGCACAATACATGTGAAGTTTTTAAATTAATATTACTATGACTAAATAAGTTTCATTAGAATAAAGTATTCTAAACTTCCGAGCATGTCTATTTTAAAGTTTAAACCAAGAAAGTAAGATTAATAATTATACAGTAATATGGTTCATGTAATATTATGTAACATATTATATAGCTTCTTTTGGTTATTACGGTACTACAACTACCTGCCTATTATAGAAATTTAAAAAAGTTATCCCATCACCTCACCATAAATATACCACTAAATCAACACGTTGATAATACAATTTAGGTATTTATTTCTGTTTTCAGAATTTTCATTAGATATTAAATTTTTTTTTTCCGAAATTTAAGTAGATTTAATATTATTATTTATTTAAATTTATGGACGTCGTACACTATAGTCCTTTTTCATAATTTTAAGTGTGCAGAAAATATAAACAATATCAGTGTTTAAAAAAAAAAAAACAAAACAATTGGAGTTTAAAGTAAATAACTATACTTACTACCGTTATTAATAATAAAATGAATATATTGAGAAAAGCTTTAAAATATATTGTTAAATAAAATCAAAGACATACCTATGTAGGTATATTACCAGTAACCATTAGGAGGTTAGTAAGAGAATTTAATATATAATTTTCATTTTAAACAGTGGAATCAGTGGATAAAATGGTTTCGAATCTCTTTTTTAAACGAATTAATGATAGCAATTCAGAACAATCAATATATTACCTACACCTAACTAATAATAATTAATGGAGAAATTTAGATAGTAAAAGCATTTAACGTTATTTAAGTAATAACTAATAAGTGGTAAAAGATTAAAAAAATTTAACATATTATTATAAGAACCACGGGAATATTAAATTTGAAATAAATAAAACATAGAACATTATTTTGATCAGATTTTAGGGTAGAAATTTGATGTATTTACTTATCCAGATAAATGGGTATAGTATACTAGTATCCTTATTGGGAATGAAAATAATAAAGAATGTTTAAAAGAATAGAACCCATTATCCATGGATGAACCATAAGTAATGCATTTAATGAAGCTTAAATTACGGATAACTTATCATACCTGTGTAAAAAAAGAAGTAATTCTAAAACTTATTGTTTGATCAAATACATAAATTGATATTTATTAAAATTAAAAAATAAATGATTCCTTTAACACCACAGAAGTGTGAGTTATTGATGTCAGGTAGTCGTATTATAGAAACTAATCGGATCTTATTCAGTTTTTATAATTTTTATTAATTTAGCGGCATCGACAAAAAGAAGAGTATATTAGAATTCGTTTTAAAATTTATAGTACCTACCTATAAATTATAATTTATAATTAATCAACCATAATATTTAAAACATTAGTTAAGGCCAAATTGTGTTTGTATTTTTCAGATTTATCGACATGTCAACTTATTTTCTTATTCTCAATACTGGTAAACTAAATGAAAACATTTCATAAATAATTAAATATTTATTTATTGTATCCATTAATATAATATCATTTATGTCTAAACAAAATATTATTATTTTATTAATTGCTATGCCTATATATATTAATCATACATTTTATATGTTTAGAACATAGTATTAGGTGGTGATATGATGAGGAAATCGATTGTTTACGACAAAAAAACACCTAATGTATTTTATTGTCCATTAAATAAACCTACTGGTAACTTCATTATAAAAGTTATTGTTTTTGTTTTTGAGTATAAATAACTATAACACAATTTTAGGTTTTGATAAATTGTTTGTGCACTCAAGACCATTAAAAAAATTATGTGAATTTGATGGAAAACCGTTGCCCGAAGACTACAAATCTGATTGTTTTCAAGATGTTGATGAAACTGAATATGCTTGCAAAGAAAAATATAGAATTATGGTAAGATGAAATTATATATAAAAATATTGGTGTTAAATTATATTGTGATAAAAATATAAAATATTAAGATTATATAGGTACCTGTGTCCTGTATAGTTATTAAATTCAACACTGTGTATATTATTTTATTAATTTACGCCTAATGGTTTTTGTAAGTTAATAGTACTGCAATTATACTTATATACATATTAATTAATAATTATTTAATAGTATTAATAATTATTTGCTATAGATTGGAGTACAACATTATTAACTAGGTAAAAATGGTACAATGAAACATTGAAACCTAATCCTTAAAATTATATTAATACATGTATATATATATATAACTTTCAGAAGAGATTGTCGAAGAAACAACTGGATATTTTATTCGGAAATAACGACTAGAATAACTCTAACAAAATAACGCTCTGTAATGTAAGAGGTTGTATAATCCTACTGATATAATATAATATATAAATATTTCATTTTTACAAATAACAATTTTATATACCTATACATTTTGCATGTTAACTAAGAAAAATAATTTATTTATTTTATTATGCTTATTGCTTATTATTTATTATAAAATAAAAAAATATGTTTAATATTATTAGGCATCAGCCTTGTATAAGTGTGGCTATGGCACAAGGTGTGACATATACATATTATGGCATAGATAATAAATATCCAATTACCTATAATCCTTGAAAGTTGCAGGTGTCAGTTTGTACACACATTATTAAAAAGTCTTATATATGGTATATGTTGAGAGGGTTTGAGGGTTATTCGAAATATTATTAAAAAAAAAAAACTGATGTTAAATTAAAAAGCTTACAGTATCTCAGACAATTTTGTATATACAACCTATATAATATTATATTATACCTACACAAATATTAAATATATAATACGGTACAAATAATTAATATATTTAATTTGTCTAATTAAAAATAAAATGTATTTATATGAAATGAGATACTTTAAAAAAATATACAACACTAATATTCTATTGTTTTAGAAAAATTACGTAAATATATTTTAAAATCCCCCACTCAGTGCGATACTACTTTAAGTTTTAATTAATACAAGTATAACCAAGTTAAATTATATACAAATACAGTCAAATTCGCGTATAACGATGCCGTATATAACGATATTCTGGTAAAACGATTCCAATCCATGTATGTATATGTTAAGTATACTACTTTATAGCTAACCTTTATGATCCGGATACAACGAAGTTTGGTTATAGCGATCAGATTCCCTAGGTCCCTAGAAGATCGTTATAAACGAATTTGACTGTAATAACAATATAATATATATTTAATAATTATTATCAATATAGATTATTATTCATATTTTAGAAACCGAGTAATATGTTCTATATGAATTATATATTGGATATATTAATGCATAACCTATAGTACCTACCTATAAATATAACCATATAAGTGTGTATAATACACAGAAATATCAAATTTGTTGATTGATAAATGATAACAACAAAAAAAATAAAGGATTTTTTTACAAATAATTATACTCAAATTAAATTTTTGTAAGTTTAAAAATTATAAGAAAATAATTTGTACATAAATATTTTAATAAAATAATATTATTGTTATTAGTTAAAAAATAGTCTTCTAGTAGTTGCATCTATCTTCTTATTAGCTTATTTGATATTAATGTTTTACTTTTTGCTGTGATTTTTTAAAATCTAATAATATACTTTTCAGATGCGTCTTCATCCACCTGGTACTGAAAACGACAAAGAGAGTACAAAATGGGAAAAAGCTTATAAAAAAGTTGTTAGAAAACGTAAGAGACAACAATCACAATAAATAGTTTTACATGATGATGATAAATATTAAGTAATGAACGAAATACTTAGATACATAGTTTATAATAATAATATGTACTTACCTAATATTTAATAATATACTCACTAGATTTAAAAAAAAAAAAATTAAATTAATTATTTATAAACATTGGTGCTGTAATAAATATTAATCTAATTTAGTTTTGTAGTAGATAATACGAGTAGCATTATTTTTGTATTATATTATAAACAATTTTAATACAATTGTAACTAATATTTTTTTACTTTTTATACATTCAAGTTTAATAAATCGTTATTTATAAAATTAATAAAATCAATAACGAAACTATTATGAATATTTATATGTATACCTATGTAGAAGTAATAAAGTTATTGTTATTTTATTATAATATCCATCAGAATATATTCAAAATACTTACTCTAAAAGTTTCATCATAAATCAATTAGAAACTGTACATTTACATTAAAAATTGATTACAATTTATACCACGCATCCACACATGTAATATCATGTAATTAATCACATAGGTACTATTGTTCTTTTAGCTTTTTGTATTTATATATTATGTTGGTTTGATTATACCTATCACTGATAATTCAACAAAAAAAAGGCATGTAAATAGTAACTTCTCTAGTTCTGTATACTAAAGCTGGTATAGAATGTCAACGAGGGTTTATTTTTTAGATTTGTAATCAGTTGAAAATTTTGTATTTTACAATACCATGATTGCGATTAATAGAATCTACATCGTTTTATTCTAAATAAAAGAAACATGTCGTAGATTGCGTTCTAACTACACCAATGATTAAAATTTAAAATCATTATCAACCCTAAGTCTACAGTAAGTGGGAAAGGAAATGAGTGTTTTCTAAGCGTTTAACCCCTTCAAATGCACGATAATTTTGTGGAAATACTTTTTTTGAGCTTAAATGCAGTTCTAACATTATATTACCATTTTTCAACTCAAGTGTAATTTGACCATTTCCTTTTAGGTATTAAGTGCAATTCGAATATCCCGGTTGTAAATGCACTAAAATAGTAAAATGTACCGAGTTGTAGGTACGCTAATTGAATAATACATTTTATACATAAGTATAACAATTAACAAAACTATAAATTTATGTACATCATAATAACAATTTTTTTAAGGTCAAGGAAGGGGGGGTTGAACACCCAAAACCCCCTCTGGCTACGCCACTGATTGAGTAGATTACTGCAATGATTAATTAATAGGTATATTAAATTTGAATTGGATCTTTTCCGTTTATTCACTACTCCTACTTTTTTTAGTTTTTTCATTATTTTACCATCGCTCGATAAATGTTTTTTTGCTCTAAAAACTGTATATTATCTTATCACTTTGAAAGAACACTTTTTTTTTACGCATAACGGAAAAGATCCCTTTTTTGGTTTAAAATCAGATTTGATGATCAGTGATATCCACGTTGCCACTCGCTCGCTGCTCTGCGCTCGGACAAAAAGAATCGAAAATATCCCTTGACTTGTTGTGTAGCTACCATGGGTACGCTTCGGAGTAAAAAAAAAAGGTGTAGAAAAGATATAATATTATAAAAGATACATTATTTATCGAGCGATATAAAATAACGGAAAAGGTCCTTATAATATAGTAATACTAAATATAACATAACGAGCGACGAGCAGACCAGAATAACTCTAGTAACGTGTAAGCGATTGACCTATCCTTTTTAACACCTACTATCAATTAAAGAATTTGTTGGAAAATATTTTCAGAAATTTACAATAGTGACCATTTGCTTATTGATAAATAATTTCATCAAGAAAGATAAATAGAGAGAACAAGAGAATAATAAATGTTCTATAAGATACAATTTAAAAAGCCCTGTTGGTCACTATTCTTGAATTATACCTCAAGTCTAAAAATTGAAATCAATTAATCAATTAGGTATCAAAAACAAAAAATATTATCAGTTAATACTTAATTACTTTGGGATTTGCATTTACTTTTGAAATCATATGTATACTTATGTGTTTAATTAAATCATTTTTTCGTGTATATTTTCTTGAACAATGAGCACATTCCTATAGCATTCAAAAATACCATAATGATTTGATGTGAACATAAAATGAACAAATCTATTTACCAGATACCTTTTAATTTTTCGAAAATTATTATTAATATTAAAATTGATAAAAAAATTCAATTTTTTAAAATAATGAGTGTTGTATCATATTTGATAAATGAATCAATATGTATAGAATGTTATAATGTATAACGTTAAAAGGTATTTGGTACGTAGATGTGTTCATTTTATATTCAACATTGAAACACATCATATCATTAATAAAAGAACCACTCTCTATATTTATTAAAAAAAAATATTAAAAAATAAGTAACCAGTAAAGTAGATGTGACATATGACCATTGACCTCTATATAATATTATTCTATGTCCACTTACAAAATAATCTCGGGCCAACAAGTGTTTATTCGTTTTTATGTGACGTCTTATAAAGTGTCTTTCCGTAAGAACTTTTTGTTACAATCATGACACTCTTATAAAGATTATAATAGGTATATTAAATATTAATATATACCATTTTAAAATCTACTAATAAATTACTTACAAAAAAATTGTTGACACGGAAAAAATTTGTCTCTTCTAGAGTCCGTTTTGGATGAACACTTTTCTTATGAAATTCCAAACTTTTAACACTGGCAAACTGTTTTTGACAAAGATTGCACACCTATTCAATAAGACGATGAAAGCATGGGCGTAGGTAAGGGAGGTGTTTTGGGTGTTCAAACACCCCCCGAAATTAAAGATAAAAAAAATTTAAAATATATAATATTGTGAATTAAATTTAATGTACCTATATCTAGACCAAAACCCCCTCCGAAAATATTTCCTAACTACGCCCATGGATGAAAGTTTATTATTTTATAATAGTAAATAAAAGTACCTAAGGTAGGTAGTATAAGGAATATTATTAATTTTATATTTTTATACAACTATTTACTTTATAATATCTATTAGATTTTTTCTTCTCAATTCGCTAGGTGTTATTAATGATATGTGCAACTCAAATATGCTGCGCTTGACTATATTTGTTTGAAGATATTTTTGAACACTGAGAACATTCCTAAAATATTCAACATATAAATATAAAAATAATTATACTGATATTAAAAAATATATGCAAAAAATAAATAGGGGCGTATTCACGGGGATCATGGGGTTTGAACCATCCCATTGGCCGTATTTTTTAGATTCTAAACGAAGTGATGAATGTATTGATCTTAACTTCGGGGGTGGTTTGCGATGGCAAAGTGAATATCCTAGGTACATTATAGAGGTAAAAAAAAAACATTTTTCAACAGTTTTCAAAAAAATCGAGAAAAACAAAAAAAAAAAGCGGACAAATGGGTACCGCTATGTTGTACATTAGGTGCCGTGTGGATCACTATTATACATTATAGGAGGGTTAAATTTGAATCCAATAATAATTGTCATTGTATACGAAAAACGATTATGAACGAAGATGATTTGTCAGCCTAGGATATAATTTTCAGTGATTGGTGAAAAAGGTTTTTAATGTTTTAAGGTTTTATGTTTTAATAGCCTGAATACATCAAAATTTAAGTTTTTTTATAATTATTATAAGCTAAACTTATAACAAATCTTGTATTAAATTTTCAACTTTTAGCTCCTTATAAAAAAATTTGTATGAATTATACCTACAAAATAATTTGCATATATTCATGGTTTTGACGAATTTTCGTCAATATTTGAACTTCAAATGCTAATCAAAAAAAATTGTGCCTATGTATTCTTATAATTTTTTAATCACTATAAGAATAACTTATGAGAAACTTTGTATTAAATTTTTAAGTATTTTGATAAGGCCAAAAAATTTTTATTGACACATCAAAAAATTTTTTTTAGAAAAATTGACAATTTCAGTTGTCTATAAATAGCTCAAAAAAAGTCAAAATATTTTGAAAATTAAATCACGTAAAGAAAACTCCCATCTAAATAACTGGTAAAATTTTCATAACAGTGGTCAGTGACGAAGTATAACGTATGTATTATGTACTATTATAATAATATTATACACGATAAAATAAATTTGTTTTGTCATTATAATAATGTATAATAACAAAAAGCTTTTGTATTTTAAAATTTATACTACATTATTATTTATTGAATATTATAATATTCTTGAAGTCAATTTGGAAACAATTATAATTATAGTATATGACATATATACCTCATTTTTCTTTACAATAGTTAGGTGAGATTGAGCCTCACTTGCCTCCTTTGACGAGCCGCCACATCTATACTTTTGCCATATATAATCATAGGCGCAACTAAGGTAAAAATTGTGGGGGCATTCAAGTCGTGAACCATTAATAAAATAAAACACAATCAAAACAACCTATGTAGAGCACATACCGAATTAGCACAAAAGGTTTTAATTAAATAATATTAAATAAACTGATTATATTGTGTTGTATTCAACATGGTGAAAATTATAGGTTCAAATGTTTTTATCTATAATAAATAAAATATATTTAATGAACCAACCATAGGTCACTAATTCATGTTTAAAAGACCATTAGCGCCCTATTAATTTATTAAAATATGTTTAGTGTTAGTTTATACAATTTTTATGAAGTATGAATACTTAATTAATATTATTACTACAGAGATAGGTAATCAAGTTAAAAACAGCAATGAACACATACGTTTTTATAATATCAATGATAAAAAATAAATTAAGTATAAATAATTAAAATAGGAATATAATATAATTGTATACGTTATACAAAATGATTCATGAAACATTTTATATTTAATCTAAGTATTATCAATTTTTGTAAAATTTTCTAGCCTACTAATATTTAAATTAAAAAAAAAAATTAAAATAGTATGCTCTTCAAATTTTGAAAAAAATTATAATACTTTTATTAAATATTATGTATACTCTGTCTCTTATACAAATAACCTCAGATGGTGACAGATTTTCATCTAGTTTGGTCAGACACTCAGACCAAACCTCTTGATAAATCATTTTTGTTTGTCAGCTTTTTAATGATTGATAGCCACCAAAAAAAGCTTTACCATGTAAATCTATGCAAAATGCAAGCTAAACTATTGTTGAAAGTAATGATTCTGAGAGCAATAGAGCATGGTACTCTTCATATATTACAAACCATTGCCACTGTAGTGCACAGAAGTTAGTGATTTTATAAAAAACAGAGTATATACGAATAGTTAAAAATCACTCTGAGTATTATGTAAATCTATAGATTATGGAATAATAATTGGAATTATATTGAATGTAGGTAATAAGATGAGAAACTCTTGTTACACTCTTTAGCATAAAAGAGTAATATTACCACTATCAGCACCAAGTAATAGTAGTTGATTAAGACTCAGAACAGACATTGTAGTCAAGACTCCTTTAAATGTGTCAGCTCTTATTTTTGTAGAGGAAAATGATGCTTCACTGGTAAATCCAGTATGTATTCCAATACGATTGGCTGTAGTACCAGAAATCAGTTCATTTCTATGAAGGCCTAAACAATGGACTGGTTCAGGTGATCCTCTGTGGAATAAAAATAACAGTTAAAAAATATCATAATATATTAATTATCTAGATAATTATTACTTAGTACCTCATATTATAAATAAGATTTCCATTTGAAACATTCCAAACAGACAATGATTGGTCAAGAGAAGAACTGACAATTGTATTAGAATCTACAGCCAATAATTGTAATACCTAAGAGATAAAACTATGAATAAAGAAGACATTTATATTTTTAGCTATTTATTACTTCTCCCTCATGAGCTTTCCAGTTGGCCAAAGCTTGTCCAGTTCGCAAGTCAATAACAGTCAAATAACCAGATGACTGACCAACAGCAACCCAGTGAGCATTAGTGGGTACCGCAATGCTCCTTATGAGGCCAGTGGCATTTACAGATATCTAAAAAGAAATTGTATAAATTAACAAATACAAACTTATAGAATATAAGTTTAAAGTTCTTACTTTAAGTTCTACTACAGACTTCCCATTCCTAGGATCAATAGAATGTAAAGTTGGATGTGTAGAGGCAGCTAATATATTTGGATGAGGAGTGGGTAGACATTTAAGAATATTAACAGGTATACTATTCATAGAGCTTAAGAGACGTCCACCACACCAAGGATCCCAAACATGTATTGAGGAATCACAGGATGCGACCATTCTAAATTTTTCCAAATACGCAACTGATAATACAGATTTACGGTGTCTGGAATAAGTATATTGACACTGTGATACACCATTCCCATCACCCTAGAAAATAAGTTAATCAAATATTTACTCAATATGTATACAATTTTTAGATAAAGAAGATATATTTACTTGATTTCTTAAAGACCAAAGTTTAACAGTTTTGTCACGACTAGAGCTTATAAAGCTATTTTCATTATCAAGAACACTTAATGATTTTACTGTTGATTGATGACCACTAAATGTTTGTAACTTGATTTGTTTAAAATTAAAACAAGTATCACGACTACTGCGGCCAATTTCATGTTCCCAATATGCTAACCAGTTTCCTCTTAAATGCCTGTTTAAAAATAAATATTAATGACTTTTTTTGATTTATATTTAAAACTATTTTTAACATAAATATTAAATTCTAAATAGAGCAATTGCATTACTGTGTTTTATTTCTGGTCATTTCTCACCTTATGGAAAATGAAAATGTTTTTATTTTAGGGGTTCTTTCTTGTAACAGATTGGATCTACATGGTATACTTTTGAACTCAAAAGTAATAAAATCCAAGTAATTTTCAAAATAATCGGAGGGAAAAGAATTTTAAAAAAAAACAGGAATTTTTATGTAAAACTAGAATTTAAAAAAAATCGATTTTGTTTATTTGGTGCAACTCATTAAAAAATGTATAATATTTACAGTTAGAATTTAGATGAAATTCATCAAAATCATGAAAATTCATAACATTTTTAGTATTTATACTTAATGTTTGAAAAATTAATACACAGTTCCTCATAAAAATGTCTTACTGTAACCAAAAAATCTAGAAAAAATATAAATACAGTTTTTTTTTAATAATAGTAAAATAAATTACTTTAATAGCAATATAATTAATATAAAATAAAATATTTTTTTTTTTTTTTTTTTATTAAAAATAAAGTATATTTATAATCTATACATAAGTATAAAAATTTTATGTTTAAAAAAAAAAAAAATAAATAAAATACTTAAAAATTAAGCTTATGGACAGTTTTACTCAGAATCGTTTTTCATGCCCAATGATTTATTATTATTTCAGTAACTTATTCCTTAATGATGAGACATACTCTACAACTGTCAGCTACTATATACCAGAACAGTTAACAAATTGAACTAGTATTACTGAAGTAGCAGAGATTTAAACATACCATTCACCTATGTTTTATTTAAATAAATCTATTTACCAAAACCACTATCTTTGCATATATTGTATCCTTCGGAAACAGTCACAAATACATAGATAATGATTTCATATCATAATACATTCATTAGAAAATATAGAACAATGGAACATTTCCATAAATCATAAATATTAAATTTTGTATTAAACTTTCTTCTTTGTTAAACTTTTAAATAAAATTAATATTGCTATTATAATATTACTATATTACACATATCTCTGATCTCTATAGTCTTAGAAAAATAGTACACACTTAATTATTTATTACCCACTTTATAATTTTGATGATTAAAATATTTGTCAACATACCACTGCAGCAAGATGGTTATTTACTTTCCCCTTTTTATACTTTATTGCTTATTAAAGATTATTAGGGCGTAACATAACACATTTAGTAGTTAATTTAAGCAGTACTATAAGTGTATCCTTTTATTTTTATAATTAATATTTAAAATTTAAATATGTGTACCTGGAAGATTCTACTATAGTCTTTGCATCTTCAGCTACTTCTATTTCTTCATCCTAAAATTTAAATATTATATTTTATAATTCAAATACTTAAAAATATTTAAAAATTGTTTTATTAATTTGTTTTAACTTCTATAGCAATAAATAATTAAATCGACAAATATTGAAATTTGGGTTTGATCTTAAACAAATTATTTTAACTTTTGACATTACCTGTAAATTTATTTTATTACCCTTGAGAGTAAGATGTGTTCCAAGCTGTTCTTCAAAACTAATAGTACTATCATTGTAATCTACAGCAAAATAACAAGAGTAATTTAGCTTTTTCAAAATACTAACAATAAATTTAAAAATATGTGTTAGCAACCAGTCTAGAAGCGTTCGGATTAGTGATAAAAGATATCCGTTGGTTCGGGTTCGATTCCCGGTCCAGCAGTGACTTTTTGAGCTTTTCCGAACGTTTCTAACATATGTAAATTAGTATTTAATAATATATAAGATAATTCTATTACACACCAATATTTGCGTAACCAGAATATACTCTTTCTTCTTTATATGTCACACACAATTCCTTAATGTAATTCCAATTGATCAATGTCCTCTGCATAAATAATTCTCCATAGTATTTTACAAATAATGTATAGGTATGATAAGCTAATTGTGGCGTTAAAACTTTACACAGTTCTTCCATAGCCTAAATTAACATAATCATAATTTTTGTCTTCTCAAGTAAATTAGTTATAACTTTCTACTGACTTTAGTTTTGACATTTGGCTTATCGGCACTAATTGTAGATGGAGAATCCCCAGAATCACTGTTATTTAATTCATTACTTTGACTTCTGTAAAAAGTTTCCAAAATTAAAACTAAAATTTACTCAAGATTATTATGTATGTTTGCCTTGGATTGGTATCAGTCATAATAATTGGATCAAAATGTCTTAATTTATCAAATACCAAGAACAATCTTTGTATAGTTTTTGAAATCAGATGACCCTGTTTTAGACCAAAAAAGTATATGGTTTCAAATAATTTTGTAGCAAAATTACTACGGCTTGTTGCTCCTGATGGAAAAATCACTTTTTGTGATGATAAAATTCTTAACATTGGATGAATAATTCCTTTACATAAAGTGTCCTAAAAAAATTTAATTAAATAGTAATAATATATAACATCATTATATATTACGCACTTGACTGATTTCATTGAGAGTAGATTTTGTAAAATATGACATTAGATATTTCAACAGTGTTACGCATCCAATTAGGCCACTTTCGAGGCTCATAGTCATTTTGCTACGTTTGCATAATGATACCACATCACTTATGTGTGGTAAATATTGGACCAAAATAACTTGTTCTCCATAAATACCTAAAATATCAAGATTATTTTATTCTTAATGATTGTCTAATTATCTTTCTTTCAAAATGTTTTTAAAATGAATACTAATATTACCAGCAATGCTCATTAGACAATTAATAACCATTTTTGCTTTGTCTTCATTTTGTAATGACTCTGAGTAACACAACATTAACATTTTCAACAGATTCTTTGTAATATACATAGAAGTATGAACAGGACCTATCCGAATGGATACCCACACAAGTGAATCTGCACTGACTTCCGATATCTTAAGACATTAGTAAATGTAAATATTTATGATATTATAAATATATAACATAAATTACAGTTAAATTTCTTTAAATAATATTAACATAAAACCTTTAGATTTTCTTCACTACTGAATTTTTCCGAATCAGGTGTATGGCAGGATGGGGATATATCTTCACCATCATCTGTGCAGTCAATTATAACTTCGTCCAAATTCTTATCGTCACTAAAATTAGTATCAGCACTTTGTGTATCATCATCAATTATTACACCTTGATCATCTAACAGAACATCTTTTAGAGAAACTATACTATTGGTCAAAGCTTCATCATCCAGAGACAATGTATCTATAACAATTTATTATTGGTTAGTATTCTATACACTAAATGCATGTTAGAATATTATAATAACAAAGTATATTCTTATACCATTTTCAACAACTTTAACAGCTTGACCGGTGTCTGTAACAGAATTTAAACTGTTTTCATATGATGGATATGAGCCACAAAGATCACTGTGAAAGGTATACATTTTATGTTATATAATTATATTAATTGTTATGAATGAAAACATACTTAAGGTGTTGTATTGGGATTGGATATGCTCTGTTAAAGTTGCATCCAGATCCAACTGTTTCAACAAGTATTGGCACAACATTTTTTAAAAATACACTCGTTCCAAAACCAGAAATTAATTTCATTAAAAATGATTTTTGATATAATTTAAGCCATTTATGATGCACGGGAATATTTTCTTGGCCAATATCTTTCAAGCAATCTTCATACAATCTCGTTACATAATCAAGGAGTAAATCCTTAGATTTTTGCATACCTAAGGCTTTAAATGATGGTTCCAATAAATGCAAAGCTGTTAAAGTATTGCAATTAGTATCAGACAAGAGTTCAACAACCATAGGAATTAAAAACTCTATCCAAGTACTGTCAGCAAGTATTCCAAAAGTTCCAGATTCACTTAATTCACACATTTCTTGTTCGATATCTACAATAAGTTTGATACATAATGTATCAAACATATCAAGGGCAAACTTTTGATTTTCTTCCAATAAGTTTTTAACATTTTCCATTTCAGATTTCACTGTTTTGTAATTGTAATACATTCTTAATATATTGTGTACGTGGGAAAAATAATTAGGAAAACGCAAAATAGAAGAAGAAAGAGAAGGAATAAGTAGTTGATGGGGTGTTGGAGGTGGGAGCCCATAATCTGTGATTACAGAGCACCAGTTGAAGTCAAATGGTGACGGATTTTCATTTAAAGGAATTTTATCGATTTGAAGTAACAACTTGACCACTGGTCTAATGCAGTCTGGAAGACCTTTCTGATATGTTGAAGCAATCACACGACAGCTTTGAAGTCTTTTTAAAAAGGGCAATGATGAAAGATTACTTCCATGGGCAATAACTTTATCTCCCAAAAATAATTCTATAATTAAACAACCTAAAACCTGAAAATGTAAAATAATTTATTTTTCTTAGATAATATTATTAAAATTGACAAGTAATACAGTATAAAATATATCTAGCTATACAACTATTAACTATTAAGCAACACATTCCTAGACAGAATTCAAAGGTTAAAATATTAATAAAAATCAAATAATTACTTGAATTTCTTGAGCCCTTCGATTTGCAATGATTTTTTTGTATGATGTCATATCTTTTGTATTAAATCCATTAGAAGTAGAAGATCTCAATGTCTTAGCACATACTCCATTCAAGAAATTATTTAATGAATCTAGAGTGATTAATGGTGTTGCAGGATTATAATCAGGCGGTAACTATAATTGATGAATATTAATATAGCAATATAATTAACTAATTATTAATTATTAATGTCTACAATATAAATGTTTACCTAGTACAGTGGTTTCATTTATGGAATATAAAAACACTTATTTGAATAACTTATTTAATACTTACCTATTCGTTATTAGTAACGATTAATGTGATAATACTAGTATTATGAAAATAGTAGCCATCTGTGTAAAATGTAATTATACGGTTTTATATTTTATGTGTTTAGTTTTATTTAGGTATAAAACAATGTGATTTTTGTAAAATTATTATTAGTTTTAAAGAAAATATTTTAAAACTGTTAATTTACTTATGAATCCTAGCTCCATTCATAACTCCATATAAAAATATTTATTAGGATTTTGTGAATAAGTGAGCAGTTTTGGAATAAGTATTGATTATAGACTTATAAGTAGTCAATAATATAATATTAAATGAAACCACTGATTTAAAACCTGCCTTTTTTTTAAAGTAATTAAAATACCTATGTTTACAAGTACTTACACAAAGTGGTATTTTAGACATGTCTAAATATTTTATGAATCCATTCATTGATGTTTCATTATCAGCAGTTACATTGATATGTTGTTCCTCACTTAACGGAGGGGTTTCTTAATCATTAAATAAAAAGTTTAATAAAAAATGATTGATATATTATATATTTAAAATAAGGTGCATTTATGAACTTACTTAATTTAGGCATAATAGGAGGAATGCGAGAAAAGTAAGGTGAAGGTAAAAGCCTTTGAGGATGTGGCTGAGTAAATAACTGTACAATGCCAGATGAAGACAGATAGGTATGATTATCACACAGCTGAAGGCACACATTTTTTGATTTCACAGCAGCAGAACCAGATAATCTAATAGTTAAAAATATTCAGAAATTAAAACATGTATAAATTATTTATAGTTAGCTATTTTTTTACTTGTATCCAAATGTTAAATCAATCCAATGATGTAAACGTTCTGAAATATAGTTGCTTTCTAGTATTGCTCTATGGGTATCTACCAAGTCTTGTACATTTTCTGCCCACGTTGGAATACCCAAATCAGGTAATTCTTTATGTATAGACTGATGAAAAATTATGAATTAGTGCTAATTAGTTCTTATATGTCTTTAAAATATTATTAATACTTTAAAAACTGATGGATCTGTAAAAAATTCTGGTATACATTCATCTGGAGACCATTGTTGCATGCGCTGGATGCTTGAAGGGTACTCTTCTGGCACAAATTTTGTTCTAATATAACGACAAAGGACTGATCGCGGAGTTACTCGAGAACGATACACATAGTATGTTATTTCTGATAAAATGTCAGGAACATGATGTGGAGTCTTAAACATTAAATTGCATAGATGACATAGGTTACAATAATAATTTACTAACACTTACCAAAATTGAAGTTTTTTCATCACCAATATCATAGGTCAAATCTAACTGCCTGTCTCCTTTATTCAATCTATACTTAGATTTAGTGAGGTCACGATAATTAAGTCCAGCTCGAGAACTAAAGTCAGTTACCCAAGGGAATACATAATGGCATTTAGGATCACCATACTTTCTACCTGATAGTTTATTCAAAAACATAATATAGTCAAAGTTGGTCATATTTCCACGAACCCATTGTTCACAAGTTTCTGCTAAATTCTCAAAAGTCAAACTTTTTACTGTTTCATCATAACTATTATTAAATTCATCAGCATCTGAAATATTGTCAGTGATTTTTGGAAGTACCTAAAATTAATAATGTTTTGGATAAAATAACTGTTTTATGTTAATGAATTATAATAGCTAATAAATAACATTAGTTAGAAGCTCTAACTTTTATCTCAAATTTCACTCCTAATTATTACTTTATAGCCTCCGACTCCTTGTCTTATCTATTAGCTCTCAATTCAAACCCCTTTAACTCTCACCTACCTTTCCCCTCTAGTTCTCCGCATCAAACAAATTACCCACACACTCCATCTATCAAATTACTTTAACAAGTTTTTGTGGGTTCCTAGACACATAGGAATTCGTGGAAATGAGGTGGCTGATAGTCTTGCCAAATCCACATCCAAGTTAATTTGTCCCTCTCTTACACTTCTCCCTCATTCCGGATTATATTCCAATTACAAAAATTATACGCCACCATATCAAACTGCTCTGGTCCTTACAATGGTCTAATGTCCAAGCCAAATTTGCTGCCAAATATAAACACATTGTTTCAAATATTCTTCATGAAACCTGGTTCAACAATCTCAATCTTTCTAGATCATCCATCGTCCATTTCAATCGACTAAGTTCAGGCCATACCCTCTTACCTGCTCATGCTTATAAACTGGACTTCTCTCCTCTATGCACTTTACATATATCCGAAAGTCCTTATGATTTATCTCACATACTATTTGATTGTCCTTCTCTTCTTTTAAAACGCACCTTATTACTCAAATTCCTAAAATCCTTTAATATACCTGCAAATCTTTTTTCCATTTTTAACCCAAAGTCAGAGTTACTTATTAATCAAATTATAGCCTTCATTTTGGGGGCTGGTTTTAGCATTTATGTTAACATAGATAATTAACCATTGTAGCTAGATCATAATTCTGTTCATATACTTGTTTTATAATTAGTGTCTAATTGTCTTTTTATATAATTGTTGAGCTAAAATTGTTTTTACAAAAAGCTAATAATAAAAAAAAAATAATAATAACATTAGCCTACCCGAATCCATAATTCAGGGGAAACAATGATATCAGACAAAGTAATGTCACCTAACACAAGTCCTTGGTCATGGGTATTTTGCATTGCATTCAAAAGTTGATATAAAACAAATAGTGGACGAGCATGATTTGATTTTAACAAAGCAGGACTGTAATTTATACAATCTTGTAGTGAATGTACATTATTTGTTTCCTAAAAAACATTACAATATATTATTTAAATTAACAGAATACCATAAAAATAACTAAAATTAATCTACCTGTAGAAGGTAAAAATACTTATTAGTTTCAAAAACTAAGTTAGCAGGTAAAATATTGCTATGAGATTCGTTTTCAGTTGTTGAGTATGTTTTATTATGAGATTGTTCTTGTAAATTGATTATTGGACAGTTATAAAAACGAGTCAATACATCTCGTATTATTGTATCATGCGGAGATAGACATAAATTTGAGTGAGCAAATTTTTCTCTACAGAAAAAACCATCTGAAAAATAAAATTGGTAATAGTGTTAAAAATCAATACACTTTTTTGTTAGCAACTCTTACACCATTGAATACGAAGATTACGTATTTACGTTACCATATTTTTTATATGCTTCTTTCCACAAATTTTTTCTATTAGTTACTGTTACATATTGTAATTGTTGTGAATAACTTAAATCTTTATCAAAATGGGCAGCTTCATGTCGTCTTGCCAAAGGAATCATAGATTTATCCACTTTTTGAATAACCTTCAAAAAAAAATATATATATATTCAATATTAATACTTTTAAAAATCTGTGTACAATATTTACATACAGTTATTAAAACATATATCCAAGTATCACCCAAACTTTCAACTTGTTGGACTTTTGCACGGACATCATCGTTTGTGAATATCTCATGATGTAAAAACGGACGATATATACCATTTATGTAATCTCTATTAAACAAAATAGTACAATGATAATATGATTTAAAATCGTATAAGGCAAATTTATACCTAAACCAAATCCGATGGACACTAGCAAGAAATCTTTTAGAATTGCTAGTGGACTTCAAATATTCCACAGGAATTGTAAGGTCTTTTGAGACAGCGTCTAGCCAAGCCATGAGTAGTAAATTTAAGAATAATAAATACGAACACAACACATATTACCTTGTATAAGTGAATTACCTATTGGTAAATTTTGAATATAAAATTTAAATATAATACAAAATAAAAATATAATATATACCTACTATTTTATTATATTTTGTTGTTATTTACTATAATATATATATAGGTATGTTTATATTTATGTGATAAGACCCCACAATATTATCAGTATAATACTGATAACTCATTTAACAACAATAGTGATACAGAAATACAGAATCTTTAATTCATAACACAAATTTAAATTACCCGTTTTTTACTTTGACTTTCCTCTTGATTCTCATCGATTTTTCAGATTTAAATATTATTTACTTAATAATTTGACATGTGTATGTAATTCTTATATTATGATATTATTATGTATATTCGTTGATAGTTAATTGCCCGGAAGAAAAATGCTCAATTAAATTCCATGAAAAATTAGATTTTTTTCTTTTAATTTGTCATGTTTTAGTAAAATATTTAATTGTGTTCAACACAATGGCTTTAGAATTGACAAACGGTTCTATCGAGGTACATGATTATTTATTAATTTCAATATGGATTACTTTCTTACAAATAATATTTAGTGTTATATTTAATTTTATAATTAAGTCATTTCTTGTTCTATATTGTAGAAACTATGCAATGGCACACACGTACAACGACCAATTGTACAATTAATGGTATGTTTCTAATAAAAAAAAAATGTAATATTTAAACTAAAAATTAAGACCAGTTAGCTATATTAATAACATTTAACTTTTTGTTTTGAAGGGTTTTGAAGCTGTACAGGTGAAACCCAATGAAACAAATTATCGTCTTGTGTTGTCGGATGGTATGTATATGAACTCTTATTTTTTCCTATGCAGTCAATTGAACAATTTAATTGTGAAAAAACAAGTTAAGTATTCAACTATTTTGAGGATTGATGAGTACACATTTATGAATGGAGAAAATTCCACCAATCATAGTCCAAGGTTGGCCAAAAAAAAAAAAACAGTTTAATATTATCCATAATAGGTATTCTTGTCGTATGTCATCTACCGCAGCGTTTCTTAACTTGGGAGTTGTTGTGTTCATAACTAGGGGTCACAATGTCACATAGGTCAAAAATAATAAAATTCCAATTTACAAAATGAACCTTTTTTTTTTTATAATTTTTTATTGAACAAAAAAAATACTTGTACATGTGACATATTTAAATTAGGTATGACACATGGTATTTATAAATTGATATTTGAAATGGTATATTTCGTTAGGTTAATTGGTTTATTGTAGATCTTTTCAAATTTGTACTTAATATTGATAAGAGGGTCACAAACTACAAAGTGATTGGCCTTTTATTTTTAGGGTGTAGACTGTTTGGACGAATCGACCTAAAATATAGGCTGTTTGGGCGAATAACTATATACTGTTTGGGCGAGTGTTTAGTCAACTAAAACTACCGTTTGGGCTAGAATTATTCAATTGAAAATACCGTTTGAGCGTAATAAAAATGCTTATAATATACACTCAACAATTAATTTAAAAAAATCATATAAAATATAAATAATTAATAATAAGTCAACAATAAAAAAAATTGGAAATTACATATAATATAATTATAGTACAGTTTAGAATAATTTATAATTATATTTATACCTAATTGATAATAGTGATTAATAACTATTAGCAATAATATCATCAGTATCTGTCATCCGGTTGTTACCTCGCACAGGTATTGTATATTAATCATAATATTTTGCGGGTGGCGACAGTAAAAAGGTAGAGAAACGCTGATGTACCGCACATTACTTTATGTCATATGCGATCTACCATGGTTTTTTTTTTTTTAATTAAAATATCATTACATATACCATAAATATCTATAACAATAATTATCAGAAAATATTTATTAGGTATGTATTATAATATGATTTGATGTCTCTTAAAGAACATTTAAACGATTTGTCTTTATCATTTTAGTCAATTTTCCTTAAAAAAAAGTATAAAATTATTTTTCTCTAACTGAATAATTAAATTAAAATTTTTAGCAAACAATCAACATAACTTATAAAAACTTTAATTGAGATTAAGTTTAATCATCGACTTGTTAGAAATGACTCGGTATGTGCATAGTAGATGACAAATGTATGGTAGACCGCATACAACAAGAATACCTTACAATATTATCTAGGAATCTAAATTTAATTTGTATTAATTGTATTTTTAGATGGATTATACTCATCCAGAAAGTAACTGTGTTATTTCACAGGAATGTATTTGGAAATCCACGACCTTTAATAAATATTGAAAAAAAAGAAATGCCATTGAAAAATTTAAATGTGAATAAATGTCCTAGCAGGGTGTTCTATAGTGTTGAACAATTGGAAAACAATCTTATAAATGTTAATGATTTGACTAACCTATCTAATGGGTAATAAAAATTTAATGTATGTTATTTCTTTTACCCTAAAGTGAATTCATTTTTTTTATAATTTTACAGGAATTGTCCTTTTGTTCTTAAATTATCTGTTGTAAAGAAAAGTTCAATCAATACATACAGTAGTTGTAGAATTTTAAATATCAATATGATGGATTCTACAGGTGTAGTACGTGTCAGTGCATTCAATTTACTTTCAGATACTATAAATGAAATTCTTGAGGTACCTATTCTATTACTTTGTAGTTATTTCATTTCATATTACAAATTTTTATCAATTTTTTAAGGAAAACAAAATGTATTATATAGCAGACACAATATTAAAACACAACCAATTTGGCTGTGAACTAAAACTCCAATCTACATCAGTTATAATTGAATGTATTGATCAAGTTGAACCAAAAATGCAATGCATCACAACATCCAATTTTAATAGATTATTAGAAAATAGTCCAAATACATTTTGTGGTAAATATAGATATTTATGTATTAAACTAGTGTCAAATATGACTATATAGTAATGTTTTTTTTTTTAGATTTAATTGGTGTGTGCATTGAAGTTGGTGATATGGAAGTTTGCAGTAATACAAATGCTCGAACAGAAATTGCAAAACGAGAGATTGTATTAATTGATACATCAATGGCAACTGTAAGTTTTATGTATATGTATAGTATATAAAGTATTTTTATAATTTTTCTCGTATTAAATAATGCCCATATAGCTTACTTAACTTATTGATTTAAATCTATATTATAATAATTGACTCAATTACATAATAAATAGGTAGGTATAAGAAAAAACAATGGTAAATAAAAAAAAATTGAATTATGATGAAACTAACATTTTAAATTAGTTAAGTAATCATAGATATAAGTTATTTATGAATCGCAGAAAAAATGGCCACGGAAAAAAAACACACCCCGGAAAAAAGCGCAAGAAAATAAATGTGCTATCATTGTAATCTTATATTATGAAATATTTTATAAACTGTGGTTGATTGTTGATTATACAATAGATTTACAATCATAATAATATGATTATATATTATAATAT
>VUJU01003370.1:0-26535 GCA_009835225.1 Aphis craccivora | reverse complement strand
ATTATCTTACTTCCGTGGTGTATAAGGAATATTTTTATTTTTGAATGTTAATAAATGTAATAAATTTATGTGCTTTTTCTTATTAAAAACCAAATTAACTATCAATAATATTCTATTTCTAACTCTTATATTTTTTTTTTACTTAGTCATTTTTACACGTAGTTTGCGAAAGATTTTTAGTTGTGATATCACTTATTTTTATCATCAACGCGAATAATAATAATAATAATAATAATAAATAATTATTATGATCTATGGCTGCAACGACGACACTAGAAACGGATACTGTGATTTTTATGATTCTGAATTTAATATAAATTTCCATTAAATAGTTCACATATTTTCATTTAATCTTAATTTCTTAACGTACGATTTTGATGATTTTTACAAAAAGCACATTACACATAGTATTTCTAATGTGTTGAAGTTTACTAAGAATAATTGATGTATTAGAAAATAAGTTATGTCGTTTACCAAATTCGTCTATATTTTACACAGTTTAAAATTTAAATGAATAACTCCTGCTTCGATATACTCGTACACTATACACACACATTATTATTATTTTATTTCTAACTCCTATAATATCAAGCTCGTTTTGCAATTAATTTAAGAATTTTGGCGTTATTTTCGACTCTAAATTAAATTTTTCTTTTCACACAGAGATGATTAAAAATAAAGCTATATGCGTAATTTTGGAAATTTTAAGCTATATTACCTATATATTATATTTGAATGCACGATTACATCATTTAATGGGAATAAATCTTGTGTCGGAGTAATAATTCCTTCTGTCAAGTTCATAGATTACTCAAGAGCAATTCCATCCCTATCATATAATTTATTTGCCAATTCTAAAATCTGAGGTCGAGCTATTATTTCATTTATTTTTGGTGTATACTATCATTAAAACTTTTTTTTTTCAGGGCCTCCTTCAGTTTCCATGTGTTCTTCTCTTTCTCTTGCAAATTCCTTTCTACATTTGGCTTTTTCAACTTCCCAAAAACGGTGAGTACATTTTGAGTCTCCCTGGTAAACAAATTATAATAATATCTCATATAGGAATGCATTTACGACCTATATTTACTTTAATATAATATTCAAATATATTTAAATCAGTAGTATGAAAACAATTTTATTAAGCTTATGATTTGAAGCTTGTAACTAGATAGTTAGAATTGAAATAAGTAATCACAAATTTGTAAGGCATATTTTTACTATCATAATAATTGGTTGACTACAACCAGTACATCAAATTCACTATGGAACTAACAAACAAAAATATTTATTTTATATAATTACACTAAACCAGTAGGTATAGGATATAGGTAGTATACCTAAATTACCTATATAGTATAATTCATATAGGACATAGGTACTTACTTTGCACCTAAGTGAGTGTTTGAAATTAACAGCAATTCTTTCCCAAGCTGTGTTTTTTTTATCCCGGTTGCTAAATTTGTCTGTTTTTTTTTTTGCATTCGATTACGTCCTTTTCTTTTGATATGCATTGTAATATAATTGATTTTTCCTCATCAAAAATATTAGGAGCACGGACACATTTTTTTTTCTGAATTGTTCATCATTATACATAATATTTTTATTAAATTAAAAAACAAAATGAAATAGGTAATATGAATAATTATACAAATTTTAAAATATTACTATTATTCGTTATCTTACGAATTTTCACTAATATGAACTTACATAACTATGGAGTTCATAAATATCGTTTATGCAGGACACAACTTATGTGGTGCAAAAAAATATCATGGGTAATTTAGCTATTGCAATTATGATCACTTAAGCAAATATATGTGACACATTGGTATAACAACAGGACTATGCATACGGGATTATTCCCTTGCAAATTGTATATTTTCTCCCTTGTTTGTTCTCATTTAGAATACTGTCCTCTTATTTGAATAAATAACACATCAAAACAAAACTCTACCATACAATCTGGTATCTCGCATTATTCGATAAAACAATCTGTTGGTACTTAGAAATAGGTACCTTTTTAATTTTCGAAGTAATGAGTGTTCTTTATAACAATAATCACATGCGATCAGATGGTCAATCGGTGTTGAGTTGGCCATACAACGTGGGGGTTTTCAACCTCCCAGACTTGGCGGTACGGTGATTATTTATACCTGTATTAAATTGTGAGATCGACGAAAATGATATGGATAAAGGCCCCCTTTTTCAAAATTGTTCATACTGAGCCACTGAGCTGTTTGATATACAAATATTATTTATTAATACTATTTACACTTACTCAGCTGTATTATAAAGATCTGCATTAAAATTCTCAGTGGACTTCAATAACTGGAGTAATCAATTCGACACAGAATTTGTATAAATCGTTACTATATGATTTGTAAAACAGCATTAAAATTGTAGACTTTACCGCCACCCACGAATAGAAACAACACATTATTAGACAGTATTTATTTTGTCATATTGATGTAAATTATAATGACTGAATATTTGGAAACACAATAGAGTCGATTATGTTTAACGGAAATGCGGGCTAAATCTACATACCTCGCGTTAGAACAATACTATTTCATAAACATTCTATTTGAAATGTCTGCGTCACAGCGTCACTATACAGTGTCACCCCGCATATATTATCAATGTAAACATTGTTATAAATTTAAATTGTAATATTTAATGGTTTATAAACAGAGTAATTATTATTTCGACACAAAATCCAAACAATTCAATGTGTCGTGTTTGAATTTAAATATACTCGCGGGCAATCATACTTTTCCTTCTTAAAATAGAATTTAAAATGATCTATATTTGTTTAGAATTTCAAAAACAGTATAATATTATTGTTTACGTATTCTATAGAAATTGAACTCTTGTTCATTAATGCAGATACGGGATTTTAAAGTGTTCATAAAAGTTCGAACACAGAATTTGGTCACACGATTGTCATCTTTGATATTTTAATAATAACGACTCATCGATATATAACAAATTATTGCATTGGAAAAAAAATTCAGCTGCGTGTGTATTTTTTATTAAGTCTTCAATACTTAAAAGTATTATTGAAATGTCGAAACTTTTTATGATCAGTTACTTATTAATAATTACCAGTTACCACTGTTTACTGGGTATTACGATTCGAAATTTTCTTGGTATCGTGACACAACACACTAGGACTGAACACTAACAGCTGTGTAATACTGAAATGTGTTTCATTTATCGCGCTAAAAACAAATAGATGTGCTCGAGCTCGACCAACAGTACGATCAACATACGACTGTATGCCTAATGTTTTTATTAAAAGTGTTCAATGATAAAAGAATCACACTGTAGAATAGGGCGAGACCGTGGTTTTCCGCCTAAGTGCAGATCCTTGACCGTTATCACTGTGTCAGTTAACCGACAAAGGATGTATTATTCAAATTTCTGCCAAAATAAATGTTTCCTATATTATATTTTTAAAAAAAAACCTTTAAATCCATCATATCGAAATGAGTACGATATACTCGCCTTACCTCACCATATATCATATCGAGTAATATTATTTAATCAACAATGAGCATAATATACACAGATGCCAGATACGCTATTCGTTGGACTTATATTAAATTTGGTATACAGAGAAAATAATTTAAAATATGACATGAGTTATACATATATAATATTATAGATGTGGAAAAGTTAAAAAAATAAAAAAATGTAAATCATTCTATTTATTATAAATCGTATAAACAGTACCTACTAACCAGACGAACGTTGTACTTATACCTACTGCATATAAAGAATTTTTTTATTATTATTATTGAAAGAAAATGGACATTTTTAGATTCTGCACGAAGTGATGAATGTATTGATTTTACAATGATGTGTGTTTTTTTTGTTTTTGTGTCTGTGTACAGCATAATTAGTCGAAATAATGCTCCATTTTCAAACTTTCGGGGTGGTTTCCGATGGAAAAGTGAATATCCTTGGTGCATTATTATTATTATTATAGAGGTCAAAAGTAAACATTTTCCAACAGTTTTCAAAAAAATCGAGAATTTTTTTTGAAGTATCGATAAAAAATGTTGGATGACCAAATTTACTTGAAAATTTAATACAAGATTCCTTATGAAATGTTCTTTTTGTAGCTAAAAAAAATTAAAATTCGTTAGTCAAAATTTTTTTTTTATAAGCAATTAAACTTTAAATATTGACAAAAATTCGACAAAATCATAAATATTTGCAAATTATTTTGTAGGTATAATTCATAAAAATTTTGTATAAGTAGCTAAGAGTTGAAAATTCAATACGAGATTTTCCATAAGTTTAGCTTATAATAATTATTATAAAATAACTTAAATTCTGGTGTATCCAGGCCATTAAAACATAAACCACTTTTTTTCACCAACCACTCGAAATGATATCCTATAGGCTGACAAATCATCTTCGTTCAGAATCGTTTTCGTATACAATGATACCTATCATTGGATACAAATTTAACACTCCTATAATATATAATAATGATCCACACGGCACCTAATGCACAGCAGAGCGGTACCCGCTTTTTTTTTTTTTTTTTGAACAACCCCTGATTGTGTTTAGTGTTATGATATTTAGATGGATATATACATAGATATATTATATATTATATTTATATATAGATATGTACCTACTTTGTAGATAAACCCACGTAGTTAAATCAGTTAAAAATAACTTTAATTTCATTTTAAATCGTATTATCGAATATTAACGATAGGAAACTCCGCGGTTTTTTGAATTGTGTAAATCAATATGATATTTTGTTACTTTAAATGTTGTGCAATTATTAATTCCCATATTTTGGAATGATGATCTAATAATCGCTACAGCATTTAAAGAATCGTTACCAATTTTATTTCTTTTTTTTGTTTTTACTTCATTCACGATCGAAAAAATTCTTTCGGATTCTGCATTTGAATGTGGCAATGTTAAAACCAATTTTGCCAACTTTGGTATATTTGGAAACAAGTAACCTTTTTGATAAAAACTTTTCATTCCGCCTAATAAGTAGAAATGACAAAATTGTTAGATATTTAATTTACAACATTAAAATAACTTGACTCACCTATCTGTGTCCACATTACATCAATAGGCATTTTACTTAGTTTTTAGATTTGTTCGTTAGATAAATGACAAGGTAAACTTCTCCATTCCTCCATTCAATCAGTTATAATTTATAATTATGTGTCTAAAGTATTGGCTATACTCTATTGAGTATAGTAGTAATGCCAAAATGTTGTATCTTATCGTTTCCATCTTATCTAATATATATAATATTATGGAAACCAAGTATATGTTGTGGACATCAATTTAACACGATACACAGTCACATTATGATATAATTATAAACACTCAGTAATAAAAGTGTTCAAGCATGCGTACCTATATTTTTAGTACCTACCGAGTCGTGATAGACATTTTTTAAATTTAAATTTAAAAACATAAAAATAATTTAGTATATTTATCTAGTACCACAGTCCACAGCTACTGGTGGTACCTAATACCTATATAATAATATAGTACCTAGTAAAGTAGTTAATATAAACTACTGTAGTTTGTAAATACTATCTATATTTTTTACACAATAGTAATATAAGGTCGATGCTCGATCATATAATCTTAACCGATATTTTCTTATTTTAGTTAACGTATTTTATTTTTTATATAATATACCATTTCTATGATTTCTATAATTTTTTTGTTTTAATATTTCAAATTGAGTAAAATTAGCCGTATTTTAATGAAATTAGCTTCAAATTCCCATTTTTCTCTTTTATAAATGTTGACGTAAAATTTCCCTGCGCACAGGGAATTTCCCTGTCATCTACCATCACTGCAGTCCGCTTCTGATAACGTCCCGAAATGAGTCGCACGATTAAACGGCCACAGGTTAGGTGCTAATTTAACCCGCGTAGTATAGAAAGTAACCATGTTTTCTGCGTTTTTTGTAAAATATATGCATTATTTCGAACCATGGCTATTATAAATTTTATAGTTCGTACAATTACGCATTCATACATGTGCATATGTGTAATATTTCATTTTATATTAAATTTTAATATCAATTTTATATTTATTTTTCATTAAATAGTCACTAAATACTGTAAATAATATTAAGTATTAGAGAAATGAACCGCAATGCACAAGGTACCAACTACAACTACATTATGTTAATATATTAACAATATTGATATTTGATAGTGGTAAAGAATTGATACTATAATATAATTATAGGATTATTTATAAAATAATAAAAAAATTTTAATGAAATATACACATATGCACATGTATGAATGCGTAATTTTACGAACTATAAAATTTATAATGGATCATGGTTCGAAATAATGCATATATTTTACAAAAAACGTAAAAAACATGAATAATCCCTATACTACGCGGGTTAAAGTAGCAACCTTAGCATACGCAGCGCCACCTGTGGCCGTTTAATCGTGCGACTCGTTTCGGTACGTTTTTTCATGCGGGCGGCCGTACTATTTAATTTGGTCTCCTTATTCTAGTCTTCATGGCTCATGCTATATAGTAACTGTATCAAACACAATTCAGCGCAATATCACAGAATAATTGTGTGGCAATACCATCTTTTTAATATACGTTAACCACGTTGTCAACAGCTATCAGTAGGATGCGTGATTAAAGGCACTGTCCGTAGCGTATTTATGCATTTTTCATTGCTTATGGTTGTTGCAGTGTGACAGTTAATTTTGTGTGGAACGCTCGTTCATCGAACATCTGCTGAGCATCTTCTAGTTTTTTTTCCAAATCAAGCACTGATTAAAACTGAACGACAAATATAATTTATAGTATAAAAAGATTTAAGTAAGTAATATAGTAGAATATAATATTATTTCAAATGATTATCATCCTGTATTATGTATTTATATCACATGTACCCAGAGTAGAGTATGTATAGATATTTAATAGCAGTAAATAATAATACATTTCACTTATATATGTAATTAATGAAGAAGATTAAAATTATGGATGAGAAAAGATCCCTTTGTATGAAACTTAACTTACTATAATAGATGACTTACCTAATTTATCAATTATAAATCACAGCAAATATAGTATCTATACGCATTCGATAAATATAAATATAAGGTACAGGGAAAAAAAATATTACTATGCATTTATGGTAAAATTAATACATACGTAGTATAATAATATTAATAATAATAATGTAGTATTTATATTGAGTTAAAATAAAGTTCCTAAAATATTTTTGGTAGCATGCGACATAAATAGGTAGATAGCGTACTGATAGTAGCTGGTACATAATGACGTTTGCATTTAAACAATTTATACCAGTTCTGAGTTCTCATCAGATGTTTGAACACAAATGTAAATGTTTCACATACAAAATAAATACCTATTATATCTAATATGAATTATTTATTTTTCTGGTAAATTCAATAAGGTTTCGGATTTTTTTTTCATCAGTTTTCATCATATTTGTTTTTGTTTTTGACTTAACTTTTTTTAGTTAAATAATATGTAAGTATGTTGAATTTTTATGACATCCGAAAACTTCTTGAACTGACATGACCCTCCAAAATAACTTTTGATTGGTGATCCACTAAGTATAGGCTCAGTATACTATTCAATATTGTGTAATATACTAATATTCCTATTTCGTTTAAATTAACAAAATCAACTTACCAATAAATCAGTGAAATAACTATATCTATAATATTATAGATATGTATTATAACTGTTCAACTGTATTTAAATGTTAAATCGGTAATTATATGTATGTGTATTGATGGGTCTATATACAATGTACTATATAACACAATACACTAGGAATGGTTTGATTTTTTTCATGCAGAGACGTTCACAAACATAATCTAGTTTAAGATATTAAACACGAATCTTTAATTCAACAATAGAACAAAAACAAAATTTTAGTAAATATATATAGCTATCAGTACTCAGTACTACTTACTATTTAGTACTTATCAAAAGATACAACATTTTTGTTATTTAATTTTATCTGATAATATAAAACAATAAAAAAGTAGGTAGGTATGTTTATCTTATGTAACAATAATGAATTTCTGTAATAGTTTTTGCTGAAATTTTCTAGACATTCATAAACTTTTGAATAGTGTTATAGGAACTAAATAACCGAATTAATTACGTTGTACGTTGATTAATATCGATTTTCATAGGTAAATATTATAAAGACATAGGTACACAAAAATTATGGCTTTTCAATTATATGATGAGATGTAATACATGGTTTTTACATATCATTATGGCGCAATGTAAATCTAAATTTTACATATTTCGTATGGTCGTGGGTTAACCATAAAAACAACATAATTTCTAATTGACGCCAAAGACTAGACTGTAACGATTGGAACCATAAAAAAAAATAAAGAAAAACATCACTGCTCTTAATCCGATCCCGCATTGTCATCGTTCAATAGATTCGTACATGACTTGGCTTTGGTAGTTCTGAAAAAACAAGTCATCATACAATTAAAAAATAATAAAAATAAAAATCAAGAGCGTAAAAATACGATGGCTTTCTATGTTATGACTTTATAAACTACAATAATAATAACACTACCGCCTAAATAAAAATATTTTAGGAATAAAAAATGTTAACTGTTCGTTTTTAAAGTACTCGATCGTGTATAAATAAGAAATGAAAACACGTTTATAAGATGTTCAAAATATTATTAGTTACAACATTTATTGGTTTTATAACTATCAATAGTAATTTAGATAAAGTAAATTTTTATATTTAATACGTCACCGCAATAGAAGCATTTGTAATTTTTGTTATTAACTTAAACTAACCAACTAACGTAAAAGTAGTATATCCTGCTTTACACAAACTCACTTTAGGAATAATTATAAGTTTATATTATATAATAAGCTGCCTTATAAGAATTTGTATTTGTTCATACATATTATATAAAAAATATTAATTTATTAGTACCTAATTTTAGCATCTAAATTAAAATAAGATTAAAAATTAATTCGATGTTATTTTTGGTTTCAATGTTTTATAAACCTAAAAAGTTAAAATTAAAACGAACAAAGAAACGTCCAGGCCAACTCTGCAAACACAAATCGTAGGTACAATAATCAAAGCGTATATAATATACATACACTATTCAACAACTATACCGTATGAAAATTATGACTGGGTATACTTATAATGACACAATTAAGGTCATCACAGGATAAGGTCATCAAACAATAAAAAAATAATTGAAATTTTTCAAAATTTCCATAAACCTAAGCGATCTACAGAATTATTAAATTAACCAAGTACAGTGACATAATGTATACATACGTAAGTAGGTCTATTATTTAGTGAACATGTAGAATGACGAAAGAACATTCTATCTCAACCAACAATGATGGAAAACAAGTTCAAAATAAAGTAAATCCTAAATACAACGAACCATGCGTCAAGGTAAAACTAGCAAATAACACCTACATATTTTTCCGAATGGCTAATAATTTTACTGTTTAAGTCAAGATATGAAATAAATGTAATTAAAAAATAAATTTTTGTGAAAATATATACACTGTTTTAACTTAAGTAACACTGTAGTTATTATAAACTAAATATAATAACACGGGTACTTTGGTATAATAATAATATATTTTATTTTATTTTAAAAGACAGTATATCTATGAAAGCTTTTTTAGAAAATATTTTAATTATTTGCAATATTTAAGAGTATTATTTAGAAATTTTATGTAACACATAAATGTATTTCTCATCATTATTATGTAGCGACTTATTTTATTACCAATTGTAATCTCTTACAGATGTAATTTAAACCATGCATGTATAAGGACTCAGCTCATTTAATTATTTTAAATAAATAAATATAAAGACATTTTATAGCTTAACAATAAAAATATTATTTACGAGTATATGAAAAATATTTACCTATTTGACGTTTTAGACCTTCGACAAATATGTAGAGCAATAGATCCGCTTTTAAATGACTTGAACAGTGTTATTGCTTCTGAATGAGTCAAGTCGTGACAAACATTTCCATTAACTGCCAGAATTTCATCTCCTGTAATAATAAATAAGTAATCAATAACTATATGTTTTTAATAAAAGTAGATTGAGACAATAAAACAAGAAAATAGTAAATAAATATACGAATTACGTATTTAGAAATGTATATTATATAATTATTGGTTGAATTATATACTGCACTAACCATGTGCGGCACTTATTTCCAATCAATTTTCAAAATATCACCAGATAAATCGTAGCTATATTCTCTCTGGTTGATAATTCTTACAAACCAGTTTAGGGATGTGGTAATTGAGATGATGATTTTTAGGGATATTGAGTAAAAATATACATATATAAAAGCAAAATGTTGTTTAATTGAACAAGTGTATAATTCTTACTCAATCGTAATATTATTTGAATAAAAACACTAATGACGTATACGAGTAGGTATACGACATAACAGACATGACTTTCTACAATTATGTGGATTGAGTAAATTGTGTGACACTGTTATAATAATGATGTGACAATTATTATTTATTAATATTTAATAGTTATATAAGACGATAAAATTATATATTTCAATAAATATTACGACCGATTTACTGGATAATACATAATTTTTTTTTTTTATTATTGTTGAAGAGATAACTTCTCAGAAATTTAAAAATGAACACAATCGATTATATTATTATAGAAATAAAAACCTCAGAAATGATTATAAAAAAAAAAAAAACATTAGTTTAATATTTTAATATGTATTTGAGAAGCTATAATATCATAGTTATAAAGTGTAGGAACACTTATTATATACTAAACAACAATTATACTAATTTTATTAGTAGGGATAACTTACTTAAAAATGTTGTTTTTAAAGATTTTTTTAATGCAGACTGTAAGCTTTAATGATCATACACTATTCATAATGATACAATATATTAAATTCAAAAAATATTAAGATTACAATTTTTTTTTTAAATTAGTATAGTATAGATTTATTAATAGATTTATTAGATAGGTTAGGTTAGGTATATCTTAAAATTAATTTTTTTTTAAATTATTTTTGGTGATGTTTTAAGTTATTATTTACTTTGCATATTCTAAGTGTTTTTATTGAAAATATATTGCAAAATCCCAACTAATATATTTACCAGGTTTTAATCTACCATCTTCCGCAGCCTGCCCGTTGTCCAAAATACTTTTGATGAATATTCCTATGGCTCCTTTAGGAGAATCTTTGCCGCCGACAATCGTGAATCCCAAACCTTTTTTGCCCGGACCTTTTTCGAGCACGAACGTGTGGAAAGTGCACACTGTCGACTTTGGTCGCCGCGGTAACGTGCAAAATGTCGTGCAATCCGTGCCGGTGTACGCCTCGCCGCCGCCACCGCTGCCACTATCACCACCACTGAAGCCATCACTGTTACCACCCGTAAGGTACACAGTGGACACGTTGGCGTTACTCTTGACGGCTGACCGCGGGTGAGGCGGTGGCGTTATGTACACCAAAGTTTGTCCATTCTTATTGTACTTTTGGACGGGGGGCGCTTGGACGATACTTCCACTGTGGTCATAGTCCACAGACGTCTCAGGCATCCTCGCCCGCGGTCGGTTGACCATGTCTACGGATTGGTATTCCGGGTCACGTTTGGTAACTAGGAGGTGTACCGAGCTGCACCCGTCGTTGAGCAAACGGTTGGCATCGGTTGCATCCAGTCCGGCTAGACGGCGACCGTTGACGTTCACTATCTGGTCTCCCACTTCCAGATCGCTGGTCCTGCGCAAAGCGAAATCACGAATTATAAATATAATCATTTCAATCGCAAATAATTGTATTTATAACAGAGATTAGTGGCAGTGCTCGAAGTATTATAATTTATAGTGTTCGAGAAACGAATATATTTTATATAACTATTAACACGCGCGCTGTTAAACATAATAATATTATAAGCTAAATATGTCTATTGAAGTTAAGAAAACTATAAGAATAATAGAAGAGAAAATTTAGAAATAACAAACAATTATCTCCAATTATCCTACTTAAGTCCTATAATTCTGCTTGATCTTCAATTATCTAAGCCAAAACATAATTAATATAAAAATATACATTTACGCCACCAAGAGCTGCAAAGAGGCTATCGCAGATGCGCGTGACCGTCAACAAGGGGGTTAAGGAGAGAGAACAAGCACGCCAGAATTGTCGATCATGAAAGATAGAAAGAGACATCGCATTCAATTTATTTATTTATCATATTATATGCACTATGCAGTTGCAATCTATTCGTAAATATGCAAAATTAATAAATATTAAATAATTTAGTATAAATTAACTGCGGAATCTTCTAAATGTATTGAGTTAAACTGGAGTTGAGTTATACTGGCACGGAATCATGTTCAAGACTTATTTGATTTTCACCATGATTCGACATTGCAATATCGAAAAATTTTAATGACCTCCGGGAATTAATGTATGTTTTATGATGATATTATGTTATATGTTATATTAATATTATGTCATAAGATGACGAATATAAGTCGTCAAAAACTGGTCATACCTAGGGCGATAATATTACGAAAAGGTCTAGTCAATAGACGATGTGCGTGTGTGGCGTGTGCAACTTATGAAAACAATATTTTATTTAATTCACCTGGCCCAATTATTATACATATTATATGATGGTCAATTATTTAGGTATGTTTTCCACTCTGGCTTTGTGATTTGATCAGTAACCATTTTTGTACCTATTTTTTTTATATAAATATTGTGTAATAATTCATTTTTAACAACATTCCTACAGGCTATAATAATTGTCCTCGACCGAAATATATATTCTACAAATAAATGCTCAAACGTAAAGTGATCTTAAATTTGAGAATTATATAGTGGGAAATTTATTATATTATACATTTCAACATTACATGGGTAATAATTTTAATGCTTAATCGGTAATATAGATCGTATCTAAAATCTCATGTTAAATTTTTAATTTATTTACACGTTGTGTCAAAAATGAGACTCGATTAAAACACAATAGTACTGTATTTTAATTTTAATCGTCAGTAAGTTATTTTTAAAAATTAATTGAATACTTTTGAAAATTGTTTTAAAAAACATAAATACCTATACCTAATATAAATTAAATTATAAACCGAAAATTTATATAACTTTAATCAACATAGAAAAATACAAATTTATTGCCAACTTGGTTGGCGTTAATAAATGCAATTTGATAAAACATTTTAATAAAACCAGAATTAACTAAACGTTTTTCTAAATAAGTGATGTGAATGTAGTACGCGATAATAATTGCCATTAAAAACAAAAATTAAATAGGTAAATACTTGGTATCTAAAATTATTTTAAAACAAACTAGAACATATCTGTGAGAATAAAAATTTTATAAAGCTTATGAGAATTTTCTTTCTTTTCGCAAATTAAATGTATTTATTCTTTTACATTTTTAATTTACATTAATTAACTTGTTTTGAATAGAAATTTGTAAATTGTATTTTATGTTCTAGAACAATATATAATGCAAAATTATTAAAAAATGTATAAAGTTTGTAGTATCGGTTCTTAAACTAAGTTTGTACTTATATATAATATTTATGTATATTATATTAAAGACTTTTTATAGTAGAATATAGAAAGGTATAATTAATAACCCATTCAGGCCATATCTTAATCAAATTAAATACAATCGAAGTTGTAAAATATATATATAAAATATTTAACAAATAAAATAATAGGAAATTTATCAAAATACATTTTCAACAATAAAAATAATCTTTAACGATGATTTATATAATCGCGTTTATGATGACTTTATCAATTATTTCAAGTACTTTTTTATAGTAATAGGAGTATATAGGTCGTCATTGGTATTATTCAGATATATACGATTTGTAAAATAAGAAACAATTAATATTATATTTTATAGTTAACTATAATTAAGTTAGAATTTAATTAATTCAATCATTTTCAAAAACATACGTTGAAGTGATATTTTTATTATTTAAATAAACCATGGACAGATTTAAAGGTACAATATTTTGCCTTTTCCATCAACTAGTAAAAATATTGATAGAAAAAAAAAATTTAAATATTAACTTTTTATTAAAAAATATAAATTTAAAAATGTAGGTAGGTACCTACAACGCTATTATATTGATTTTACACAAAGAGAAAGTTGATAGGTCCACATATAAAATAATAAACTGTTAATTTTAATTCAACTACTTATATAGGTAACGAGTGATAGTATTAACTATTATACGTTTACTCATAAAAAACATATAATTGACATATTTATGGAATACTGACCTACTATAAATATATTATGTATATTAAATGTGGTTCGGCTTAAAATATTTTTCAATCTAATTTTTTTTTTTTCAAGTCATTGAATGAAAATGAATGAAAAACAATTATTATACTCAATCGTTAATATGTACCTAATGTTTTTGCTCTATCAAAACAACAAAAACCATTACAAAAATATGTATATATTAGTAAGTTTATCCTAATATAAATTTAAATTTACACATAATTTTAATCACATATGCTATGTGATAGCTTCCGGTAATGATATTTTTTATCATAATTAGTTTTTCATCTTGGCCAAGTGTATATGAATAATAAACCACAATAATATTATGATATTTGATATTGGGCGTTTTATAACTCACGAAATAATAACAATATATTATATATTTACCGATCAGCTACTCCTCCCGACACAATATTGACGACCTCATAGCCAAAACTGTTCTCCGACCGTATTTCTTTAATTCGAACACCAAGAACCTGATCTGGATAATCTCTATTCAATTGGACAACTCTGTATTCCTTATTTTTATTGGCCCTTGGTTGTAGTGTGTTTGATGGTTGATTGTTGTTATCAGGTGGTAAACTAAGCGCATAATGTCGTTTTATGCCATACTGAGAAGCGCTCCTAAAACAGTAATCTTGTGTACCATTTTCTGCGATTCCATTGACTGTATCGATTGGAGGATCATTTAATAGTATGCCACTATCATCATCTTCCGGTGTACAGTTCGTTTTTTCTGTCGCTGTTTCGGCTATTCTCTTCCGAAATTCGTCCAAGCCGGGTAACGCACCATAAGAAAAACTTCTTAATTTGACCTATATGAAATAAGTAAAATTATGTACAAAAATTATTTAAATCAATTGACATTAAGTATACAATTTAAAATTATACGTGGATTTTTCTTATAAGTTACAGCAAAAATATGAAATATAGACAAAAAATACATTAATATGCCAATTGTAATTTGGGCATTTGTACACTTAAGTTGTATTCCTTGATAAACTCGTAAAATGTTATATCACACTAATAATATATACACACACTTTACTGTATATAACTTAATTTTATAATTTATTTTAATTATGATCCAAAGCTACAGATTGTTTTTTATTATCACATACGATAGAACAATCTTTAAAAAATTGTCAGTAATATTGTTACTAACCTTATTTATTTTGTTTTCGCCTAAATTTGGTTCTTCAGTTTCAGTTGATTTATCGGTTTTAGTAGAAGAGTTCTTATAAAATTTGGCTAAAAATCTATGAGTAGATGATTTCAAATATCTATCTGAAATAGCTTTCAATCTACCAGATATTGTTGAAATGTCTTCATCACCACCATCTTCGACATCCGCGCCATCAACACCATCACAATGAACGCCATTTGTACAGATTTTGTTCTCATAATAGTTTTTAATTGTTGTATTTGGTTTGAAATGTGTAAGACCTGTATGTTTAACTTGGTCCAACAGGGGATTTCGTTTTTCCTTGGTTTGCTTATTAGTCGCACTTTGCTTCACAATTGTTCGATTTTGGACATTGTAACAATTTATGTCTCGATTATACTCGGACCTCTCTAATCGTAATGGAGAGGCGTCTACAATAAAAATTTAAAAAAAAACAAATAAGTATAAATCATCATTATTAAAACTTCATAAAAGTAATGTATTAAAATCAATTCATTATATAATGTAATAAAGATTACTCAAAAGTTAACACCTTTATGGCTTTATACATTTTTTTAATTATTTCTGTTTCAAATGTTCCGATGATATAATTTATACTACAATAAACCTTTTTAACAGAGCAGAAATATACAAGGAATTAAAAGTGATAAACTTTATAGAGGTGTTAATTTATTATTTATGACAGAACTTATACTTAGTAGCTAGTATCTACTACAAATATGTCTATCATATCACTATTTAAATTGTTTAAAATAAATAATCGATTTTCCTGTTTTCTTGCATTAATAATTTGTAAATTTGTAAATGTCGCATGATATCCAATTTTTGAAAAAAATTATAATAAATAATGTGATTCAAAATTTTTTTATTCTTTTATTTTTAAAATAAAACGGTTTCTCAACTCTGTACCATCAATTTTTCTATATCACTATTAGTATTGATATATGATATTGATTTACTTATTATATACCTGCATTTAATAAATATAAATAAAAGCATTTACTCAATAAAAAATAATAAATATTAAAACTATGTAGGTATTATTTTATAAGTCTTTAACTCTTTAATTGAATAATATGTAGTATAAAAAATAGTTTTATTCGAAACTAATCAAGTACTAATTTATAAATAATTTATATATACGTATATGTAGGTAAACAAATATAAAAATGCACTGCGAATAGATGCATCAATGTTTTACATAATATGTATAATGTATATATATATATATATATATATATATTTCTTAAAATATAATTGTTTTAAAAAAAAAATTAACCTGACCTAGGATAAATGTATGCAGAATTATTCTTCCGTCTCTGGTCATTTGAGGTCAAAATAGTGAAAAAAAAACTGGTGTTGATCGAAACCAGCATTCCGATCAGATGCCGAATACTACATTCCCTTAATGGGCGTGACGTCATGTAATGCGGTATGCATAATAATAACTAATAATTGTGACATTTTATTATAATAAAATATATTTTAATAATATTAAATGTTTCCAATCGAAATGAATTATTTTAAAATGAATCAAAGTTATATAAAATTATATATTTTTATCATACATTTCTATCAACATTTTAAGAGCCAAAAATAATACGAGTAGGTACTAAAAAACGAACAGAAATTTTTTAAATGTTCAGTCAAGAATAATTAGAATTTTAAGAGTAAAGAAAATAAATAAAATTCACAAAAATGTCGAGTTAACAAAAAACGTAAGTATTTAAAACTTGCGAATGGAAGAATCCAAAAGAATATATATTTTATTCTTACCAAGTGTCATCGATATTAGTTGACAAGTCTACATCGCTACAGTATCATGTATTAACGGTTCTCAAACTTTTTTTTTAAACTTGAAATACTAATTTTACAACTCATAAAAAATTATGGCTCAATAAATTGCTAATAAAAATAGCATATGAATATGTAACTTGTAACAACAATTTAATGAATAATATCTGTACTTAATTCAGATGTGCCCGCGGAGCACAGTTTGAGAACCGCTGTATTAACGTGACCAAATGCCAACATTAATGAACTTTAAAAAAAAAATGTTTCCAGCATATTAAAAAAAAACCTATTTATGTCATACATTTTGTATCTACCTAGTAAATATTTTTTAAAAACTAGTGACTTAGTTTACTAACTAATTAGCTAACTATAGGTACATAGTCGCTCGTATTTCATTACATGCAAAAGATTATCACACATCGAGAGTACTTTTTAAAATGAACATTTTTTCATTTCATATTCTGTATAAAAAGAGACATCTAATTCTTTTCCTAATTTGTTAATAAGTGGTATTCGTTCCTAGTTTCTTAAAAAAAAATAAAATAATATAGTTAAATAAAAATTACCTAAACTATATAGGTATAATGATATCTACCTAATACCTATAACACAAATATAAAATATATTTAGATTTTGTTTATCGTAGATATACATATAGGTAATCAATTTATTTTATTGGGTTACTTAAAGGTAATAATCTCATAAATCATTAAAATATATAGGTAAAGGTTATAATTAAAAAAAAAAACACCAATCATTATAAACCAATAGTAGATGTTATTTTAATATTCGTTTATTATCAAACTTTCAATAATCAATTATAATTACCTATTATTGAAGCCAAACATTTTACATGGATAATACGAGTAGAAAAAAAATATTATTCTTCAAGAACAAATTTAAATTGTAAATTGTATTTTTAAATAAAAAGAGCAAAAAATTTGGAACTTGTTGATAAAAAATAATAAATAATATTAAAATAATTAATACTATTGTATTACATAATATAGTATTGCTATATCTCAACAATAAGTAAGTGAGTCGCGTACCTACACTTAATCATATCGCCAACGTGCGACGGGTCGGGACGTCCGGTTACTCGCGATCTTAGATAACAATATAAAATATTATACAACTATAAATATAACTTTTTTATTATAGGTGAATCATTTTTGCTGTTACAGCCAATGATAATAGTAAAAAAAAAAAAAAAAACATTTATTAATATATTATATTTATTGATCTACGTACTTAGGTTGTAATATTTTTTTATTTTACATTCTTTAAAGAAATATATTTATAACATATATATATATATATATAATGTATATTACAATTACATAATAAATGACCTTTGAGGTGTAAATGGATAAAATGCCATAACTATAAAAGTCTAGTATTAAAAGGTAATATTTTAATCCCACAAACTATCGAAAATACCTAGGTACTAGAATACCATATTATATCTCAAGTCAGTATCTATGTATAGGTATATGATTTAGGATTATTCAACTTTCAATCATATGTTCTTTAAAGGCTTACCATTGAGTATTGAGTATTGGCTCATAGTTTATTAGACAATAGCTTATTATTTTTTAGTATATTTCTATGGATATTAACCTTTATGGGTATGTAGGTATATCATATATATTATAATATAATATTAAATCATAAGCACTGCTGTTGAAATCTCTATGTACTGACGTAGGCGCTTCTCCGCTCGTGTATATGGATGTCGAAATGTATGACCTGATTCTCACGAATGTTCGTGGTTATATTATATATATAAATCTAATATACCTACTCATAATAAATGATAAAACAATTTGTAGCTACTATAACCTTAAAAATTAGTTTATTGTTCAAAACACGTTAAATTCAACATGTTGTTTATGATGGTAACTATGAGTAAGAGAATATAGATATTAATGTTTATAAAACTATAAATTATCATGTACCTACCTATACTACTGAATCGTTTACTCGTATGAATGCATGATTCATACCAAGATTTGAAGTACAACTACAATTTAAACGCCAAGAAAAATCTTTTAAGACGAATGAAAATGTTACCTAATAATTCACAATGAACGTACCTATTGCATTTTGTACAAAGTATTGACTATCGACTAACAGATAATTAAAAACAAAATTGTCAGTTAGAATCATCTCGGGGCAGGATAGAATGATACGATATTAATTTTACAAGTAAACATAACTATAGGTATTTGTAAAATGCATACCTAGATCTGTTTGTAAAGATAAAATGATAAAATCACACGAGTATTCGAAAATATTATTTGACTTAAAGATATAAAAACCACCTTTAATAATAATATATTTAATATAATTTTAAATGTATGATTTATTTTTTAATATGTCTATGACTCACGAGTTATTAAAACTATTTGTGCAATGAAATATTTTAAAAATCACGGTAAAATAATATTAACGGCCATGGATATATTATGTTATAGTAGCTTATGTAATATACCTACATAATACTTCTATATAGGTAATGAAATTATTCGGTTACGTTATAACAAACATTATGTATAGGTAATTAGGTAGGTACACAATATATCACAACAGTCGACAGCTATAATATAACTACCAAACATATTAATCAAAACAATATAATATAGTACACACAGTATGCACTGTATTATATTAATAAATGGATAAATAAATAAAAAATAAATGTATATATACCTAATCTAGACCTTCTAGGACCTGGTGGTAAATGGTAATATCTCTCGGCCGAGTAATCAGGATCTCCCGAATCGTAATTTCGAATCGGCGAGAGACTAAGCAACCGTGGTGCGGCATCTTCAGTGTTTTTCTGAAACCACTTCATGCTCCTTGATCTTACCATTAACTAAAACAAAAACATTTTATTTTTACATGACATTAATCTATTAAAAATTAAATTTGATACTAAATCAAGTTCAAAATATAAATTTATAAATGCATATTATATTAATTCAACGACCCATCAATTAGAATCAAACTATCAAAGTTTAATGATGCACGTCAAACCACGGTACAACTGAACTATTATTATTGTCGATTTGCTTTTATTCACGCGTATTTAATATTTACGTGTTTTTTTCTACGTAATCGTGAACCCACGTTAACACTCAATAAAAGCCTAAAATGTTCATGAAAATGGTGCGTTATTTGAACAAATGTTACTCGTTTGTTTTTTATGTACAAAACACTGTGTGTATAGTTGGTGAACAATATAAACATGTTGTTTTAATTCCTTAACAATGCATCTGAATTAATATACATTATATCCTTCAAGTCGGACCTTAGAATTTAGAACTATGAGAGAATAATATGTTAACATATACCTGTAATAGTCAATATAATTTTAAAAAAAAAGGAATAATCAATTCACGACACACCAACTTTTCATTAAGACTGTAAATAGTTGTATAAATTACAAATCCACAAAATTAAATCGTTATCACTATATATATACGTATAGTAAGTAATATTTACCATACAATTATAAGTTTTATAAACGCAAGTTCATTAATATGAATATTAAAGATAATTAATAATATGGTATAATACGAGTATAAATATTTTTTTTAACACTAAGTAGACAAATTATTTATAACTAAATGTATTATGCATTGAGTTGAGACTCATAAGTAATAGACGATAACTGATAACCATTTTTTAATTTATCTCAAGAAATGGTAAATATATATCTACGAAAAAACAAATTACTATTAAACAAAAATCTGCTCTCTTTGATTTATTAAACAAATGGATTTTAAAATTACTACAAAATTATATTATTTCTTATAAACCTACTCTGCCCCAAAATTAGAGATTATCAACTTAAAGTAAGTTATAACATAAGCCTTCTTCATTTTGATTTCAAAATAAAATATTTAGACACCAATTCCATCCATTATCTAGTTAAATATAATATTATGTCATACATTACTACGCAAAACCAAATTAAAAGCAAGTACTTATAATGAAAAATTAATATGTTCTAATGTTAATGTAATATATTTGGAAGCGTGTAGGTAGTTGTTTTTTAAAAAATTGACTGCACAGTATAATAATGTTAACAATTTTAACCTTTGACCCAACGAAACGCTTGATTACGAGAAATCGCTTTTCACGTTTCCGTAATTTACTTCACGGCCGATTTAGATTTTGGTCAAACGATCGTCACTATACCAAGGATCGCTTTCATTTAGTCTAAGAAATAAGAAAAGTAGAAATTATAATATAAAGAGAAAATTTTACAAAAAAAAAATCAATTCGTTTAATTCTGGAATAAACCATTATAATATATATACACCTTTTAATTAAAAACCTTTTTTCTTTTACATAATCGCGACCGTTAATTTTTTTTTATTTTGTTATTGTATTCTACGTCTACATTCTAGATAACTGAACAGTGAATAATAATTTTATACTTGAAAGCAACCACTAACGGTTATATACGGAAAACACTATAGGGTGAGTAGGACAGGTGTATCTATGGTTAACAACTGGCTTGTTTGTGGTAGTGTGATATCGACCAGAACATGAATGTCTGTTACACAATAATATAATTTACAATAATTTAACGGACATGCATAAAAAACATATAAATGGGTGAAATGTGTTTGAAAATATGAAACACATGTAGGTAATATATTTTGTACATATAAATAAATTTTTATTTTTTAAAATATTACGTTGAATACATTCTGATTACTTGAATTCAACTTATTAAAAAATATAATATACAAAAGTAATTATAATTACCTTTGACTAAAAGTGATTTTTTTTTTTCATTATCAAGCATAATACTTCAATTTTTAAGTACCTACTGAACTTACTTTTCTAGAAAAAATTAAATAAACTTCTAGAAATATGAAATATTAGGCAATATAAGTTAATTATATTATTAACTTGTAATATAGCTTGCTAGTGTCGATACATACACTTAAAGCGTAATACGCTTATTTCAGTAATATTCACAAATCTAATAATAATCTTAAAGCAGTCAGCAGGTAAGTCTCTTCTACTTCTATCTAAACTTAACTTAAAATATGTACTTACAAACGTAATATAATGTTCTATGCGGTAACTATTAACAATCTATGATATTTGGCTTAAATTGTACATATTTGCTATTTGTGTCATCTTTTCAACAATATTTTATATTATAGGTATAATATATAAATTACACAGATAAAATGTGATCTATGAGTGGTATGTACTATATAGTTGTTCATGACCAATACATGTGATATACCCACTCTTTGTGAGTCCGCTCAAAGATTTAAAATACTTACATTTTTTATAAAACGTTAATAATTTTTTAAAACAATAAGTGTTTACTGTTCAAAAATTCATCCAGAATAGTAAGTATCTACACTACATACATTACTTAATACATTCTTTAATCATTTTAGAATTAAAGTTACAATTTTATAAAATATTATAATCCATCATATAATATTATGGCGAAAATATATAAATAATATACTATTATAAAAGCAATTCAAAAAGCAGCTACAATCCAATTGTTACAAAATATATAATACTTTGTTAGCCAATAAGATGTAAAAATTCACAATTATTGTATGTTTCAGAGATGATTTAAAAAAAAAATATTAAACTGATAAGAATCAACTAATACATTATAGGTAGTTAAGTACATTTTTTTAAAATTAAAATTGACAGCAATAGGTACCAATCTAAGTAATTTAAATCAATGATGAAAATGCTGAAAATGAAGCAACTCGTTTTGGTATTATACATGCCTACACTGAATAAAAATAAGATATACAGCGTCCTTAGAGTAGGTAAGTGTATCATTTCAATATAATTATTTATTACTTATTTTTCGCGTGTGATGCAATTTAGTTTTTTTGTTCAACATGTATTTGTTAATAATAATCTGCTAATACTTTATTCGTACAATTATCTACTATTAAGATAATACTTTTGAAGTTCGAGTATTGATTAGTTTTTATACATGCTGAACTAATTTTAAAGAGGATTTGTTTCGAATTCTAAACTGATAGTTAAAATTGAATTCATATTATTTCTTACACACGTACATCAATATAACAATATCATGACGTGAGACTAGGCAATCGATTTCCGTCCTTTCATCTCATGCAAGAAACCCGTTATGATGTACCTACACCATTATAATACCACACATGGGTGCTACCTATATTTGTCTAAATATGAAATCGATGCTTGTTATTTTATTCGATATATAATTTTGTATTTGCTCTTGTTTGCTTAATTACAAAGCAATAACGTATACTTTATTTGTAAGTTCTGTGAATAGTAAAGCCAAACACAATAATGGTGTAATCTAATTTTAAAGTATAATATTATACAGTTAAATCAGTTTTTTCAATTCGTATTCCAAAAAATAATACATATTATAATACCTATATTATTTTATGTACCAGTTTTTCTAAAAAAAAATAAAATATTAGTTAAGATAATATGATTTTAATTGTTTCAACTATTAACAATAATAGTTCAACATATTTCAGAATTTATAATTCATGATATAACGATTAGAAAAATATAATACTTAAACTTGGTGTGTGTTACACCAAACTCGTGAAAAGTGTATTGTAGGTTATATGCTTTGTTTTCTACTTTAGTTACTTAGCAACATACTAAGTAATAACACGCTATTTATGATCGTTTCATAGAAGAAGTCAAGCTTTTAGATGTTCCAAATAAAAACAAATTTATTTCGACAAAAAAAAAACATCTATAGATACCCTTAGACATTTTTTTAGCTCTTTTTATATACCTCCCTACATATTATTATTATACAGTTAGATGTGAGATAGCCTATAAGTTGTATAAATATAAACTTTAGCATTTGTTTACATAATGTCTCAAATAAATATTATTAATATAATGGAATAATGAGGAAAACATATTAATAATGATAGCCAGTCAGAGCAGAAATGATGACATTAAAAATATACAATCGATTTTATACAAGTTTAGCACGTTTTTATCTGAAGGCCAAAGGTTTTATATTTATACATTTTATTGTGAAATTTATTACGATAAAAATGAACAATGTATTCTCACTGATTGAAAATGTTTTTATTGTGATATAATTATACAAATAAGCAATATTTCCCTATTGGATTATATAAATTATAATTTATGACAAATCTGGATTTTCAGGAGCATTTAATTCGTTTGATTGTTTCCAAACAAAACCTATATTCATTTTTTCTAGTTTCATAAATAGTAAAATGTAAGTTTTAATAGTTGATTAATATACATTCACGTGAACAGTAAACAGGGATACCTATATAATAAAGTATTAAAATAAAAACAAATTATAATGTTTGACCTAGGAAATAATTCAACAAAATATAACAATATGATATCATCACTAGACAGGTGAGCAACTCAGGGCCATAGCGATTGTGTAGGGTTATTAAAAAACAATTACCGTTGTTATTTTTAAAACGCGAAAAAGAAGCCTGTCTTCCGGGAACTATGCAAGCTAAAACTTTTAAAACTTAAGTGTGTACAATTTTAAATGTAATTAACATAATTTGTATGAAATAATAAGATTCCATACTATTATTAATACTTTTAAAGGTTATTCGTAAATATATTTCTAGACAAAAGTGATGATTACACCGAAAGACAAAACATAAAAGTTAGTAAAATTAAACATTTAAAAAAATACAAAATACCATCATACATTAAAAAAAAAAAAAACTGCCAATCTATAATGTTTTAAAATAATAATATTATGAAATAAAGTAAGTAGTATGCAATTACTTTATATTTGTATATTGTATAAGTTTTAAAAACACATCTGATCAATTCCCCTGTACTATTTCAAAAATCTAATACAATTTTTATTTAATTTATAATTTAATGATTCCAACATGAGGTTACTAATATAATATAATATATTTTTATAACTTATAATGCATTTTAATATGTACTGATTGAGTCTGAACAAATCTTTACTGACTAGAATTTCTATTTTTATAATATTTTATAACACTTTGAAAAAATGATTAACTATTTTAATCATTAATTCATTAATCTTTTGGCTATTGATTAAATAATAAAAGAATAATAATATTCGTTTAAAAAATCAGTTTAGTTCAAATATAGTATCTATGATTTCTTATTTATAATTATGAGAAACTACCTTTAGCACATATTTCATCTCCAAATTATAATGTTTTTAAATTATAATATAATAATTAAGGAATCAAAGTATTAAGTTAAACTTTTAAAAATATACGATCTTCGAATAATTTTAAATAAATGAAATTTACATACCCGAAATCAATATTTTTCAACAAAAAATATATATTCTCTGACGTCAAATATCAGTATATATTCTTATGAAAATAAATTCAATATTTCTATTAACATAAATCATATTAAGAACCGATACAAAGCAATTGGATAGCTGCAAAAAATGAATTATTATAAATAATAATCGATTAATAGATAAAAACTACACACGCACTTAAATATTGTAACCTGTACACCATGCCGTCACTAAACCGAGCACCGACTAAATGTTTGATTTGAACTCGTGGTAGTTAGCCTAGAATTCTATAGCAGTGTTCCACGCACAATTCACTATAGGTGGGTAACGTGTAATTCAAGAGGAAGGGGTACTTAGTTAATCCACCAGTCAATGACACGACGTTGTGATCAGATAACAATTATTGAATTATTGGATCCTTATTTGTCTACTATATATATATCGATATTTACTGAAATAAATACTAATGTGTCTCAGTGTCTGCATGTATTTGCATATATATTTTTAATAAATAAATTATCTACATTATAGTTTTGTACATACAATTTAAATATTAAATCTTATATTAGTTATATTACGATATTTGTATAATGCATATCAAATAACTATATTCTTTTATTATTTATAAATACCGAACATCACATTAGAAAAATTATAATAAAAAATTAATTTATTGTTTATTAATTATTAGGTATCAATCAAAAAAAATAAAAAATAAATGTACCTACAATTTTAACAATAAATTATAAAATATTAAAGTAGGTAACTCGAGTACAATAATATAAAAAAACATCTAAATCATAATTCATAAGTTTTAAATTTAGGACTGTATGAATATATTAGTTTTACAATGAATTTTTTTTTT
>VUJU01003369.1:8116-26539 GCA_009835225.1 Aphis craccivora | reverse complement strand
ACAACACATGATCAATGATCATTGTATGTAAGGGCGAGGGCCGGTGATAAACTCTTTCGATTTTATGGTAAATTCTCTTATCGCCGTGCTCTTTCTCGTATCTCACGATCCTATTACGTCACTGTTGTCCTATCCGATATATTAAGGGGGATGGCGCTAATCGTCGCTGCTACGGATGCTACACGCAAACCGCAAAGCCCGCCTTACGCTTTTCCAAACCGAGGAGAACATGCGTCGTAGTCGTCGTCGTCGAGCGGGCTGCGGTGCGGTTGCATCCGGATCCTGGATTACGTCGCCTTCGAAATCTCGATTTCTTCATCGGAATGGATGGCAGCCGTTTCTTGATCGAGTGGTGTGCACTGGACCGGCTGCGGATCAGGCTTTTCCGATGACGGTTTGTCTTCGCCGGCCAACGTTGCCAACACCGCGTCTAGCAGATCTTCCACCTACTTCGTCGACAATATTGTCGACATCGCCATAGCCTGCAGTATGTTCTTCGGGTTTTTTACTGCTGTAGTTGCGTTGTTAAGTTGTTTAATGTTTTGGATCATGGTAAAGTATTTTGCAATGGTTTCGGCGATTAATTTTTTGTCGGCAATATCCATAATTTTATTGTTGATATAATTTGTTGCGTAGAAATATGTGTTCTTCTACTGCTGTAGCGTTATCCTCAATCTCTTTAAGTTGTTCAATAATTGCTTCGACTCATATAGGCGCCCGGAAGGGGGGGCAAGCTGGGGTATTTGCCCCCCTAGTTTTTCAAAAATATGTTTTAAATTGTGTGTTTAAAGATAAATTACTATTTATTATATAACAAACCCTAACATTGCCCCTCCTAGAAAAATTTCTGTGGGTGCCTTACGCTTCGACTACTAACACTGCGTCGTCAATATCTATAATTTCTACTATTGTTGGTATAATTTTTTTTAAGAAAAATAGGAATATAAAGAAAAGGTGTTAGTCATTTGGACTGGAAATCTTTAATGAATGTAACATGAATATTCCTCGACACTGGAAAAATTTATTAATATCTCTTAGATGACGATTTCAATATGGTTTATTACAAATCAGCGATATTTACCCAATTAAACATTTTTCTCTTCTTTTTTTAGTATTGTATTCAAAAAGTTGAAAAAGATCTTCCAGGTGCAGCTGTTGACACCAGTAATGTGCAAAATAATTTAATTAAAAAATGTTTATTTGGAAAGTCATTCATAGGGCAGCTCAAAAGTTCTTCTAACCCATTTTTGATGTTTACATCTTAACTGGCTATTTTTAATTTCAACATACTATTATCATTTTCCACTGGTGGTTAATAAAACTCAACCAAATTATCAAATGATATTTTTTTTGCATCAGTAAATGTTGAACTAAATAAACATTCAAACCCTATTTCCAACTGGCAAAATGTGTCAACCATGCATAACAATTTATGATAACATTTTTTTTCTAATTACGTAAAAAAATAACATTTTATGTGGTTACAACTTATAACTTATAATTGCACATAATATTATAATAAATTATATAAATTAGACGTTTAGATACGTATTTATGGATCCATATGAGGACTATCACGATCAACTTTTTTAGGCTTTGAAAGCCTTTTCTACTTATTTCTTGTTCTTTAAACAATTTAAACTTCATTTTTTTCTAAAATAAATCATAACAATATATAGGTACATTATGAAAAAAAAAAACAAAATATCGATATATCATAATTCATAATATTTGATGGGTTACCTTAACACTTATAACTTATAATACGACTTACTGTGATAATGAAAATATATTTTCAAAACTGAATATTTTCATATGTTAGATACGTTGACGAATAACTATGAAAGTGGATAGTTGTAATGTAACTATAGATACTAAATAACTTTCTAATATTTATAGAGTAAATTAATATTTTGTCAGTTTAATACAATTTTAATCAAATTATTGAATTCTCATTTTAATAAACCAGATTTACTAATTTCTATTTGTATAATTTTTTTTTCTTATTAACAAATGTGTTTTATTGATGGTTGATAAATATTAAATATAATTTATAAATATTGATCATTACTTTTTGTTGAGTATATGATTTTATTAGGTATTCAACTATACAAATATTGATGTTAAATATATATTGGGTATACTCGTATTATATTTTATCAATAAAATATGATCAGAAATTTTCCTGCTCAAAAATAAATGTTAATTTTACCTAGTAGGTAGGCACTTATTTTAATATCTGTACACTGTACATACTATACATATGAGTAATACATAAAACAACAAAAGAAGTCACTCTTCTGTGTAGTAGTTATTGATACCGAGGGTACTACCATCAAGTAGATTGTAGATCATTGGTCACTGTAAAATGGATTATGGATATGTAAAGTTTGAATACCATTGCATGTATATAAATATATAATACATATAAATTTTATTTGAAATATGCAATTTTTAGTTAGCTTATATAAAATATCTGGCACGAAGCAAAAAATGCGTTTCGAAAACACAATGGTTTAAGTAATTGTTAATGAATTTACGATTTAATATAGATTTACTATTTTGGTTTAATGCCAAGAATATGTTCCAAGTAAATCCTTAAATCTATTTTAATTGTATGAATTATAAATCATAATATTGGTTAAGACATATATTGTGTGTCTGTAAACAGTGCATGCAAGTAGCGTTATTTCATAGTTGCAGCGTAGGTATGGATCATATATTATGAATTATGACACATTATAACATAGGTAACTATGTATATTTATTAACAAGTTCCTTTTCCACATCATACGACTAATTTGGCTTTTGTTTTGTAATTTAAATTGATTTGTAAGTCCCTCTCTTAAAATCAAAAAAATTTGGCAAGTGTGAATCTCAATGTCTAAACTTCACACACCCATTTATCAAGCATATTATATTAATTAAACAAATGTTAACCATGTCAAGTGGATCTAGAAAAAAGACTGATACGTACAATGTACATGTACTATTGTATTATAATATTATCTAACCCCTAGCTTGTAGAATAATTCTAGTTCCGCATTACATAGGTATTATAAGTTGCATCTGTTTAATACATATATATGTATACATACTAACTAGTAAATATACACATCATTTTTAGGCACTGAATTTAGGCGTATTGAGACATTTTCGAGAGCTCAAGGTGAGTTGATAATTGACATGGTAAACATCTGTGTTGCTTAATATAGAACACTTATCAAAAATAGAAATCGTAAGAGAAAAAATATCGTGAAGAGGTTTGACAGACTTAGTTTGTGTTTTGGCATGCACCATGGCACTTCAAGAGTCAGGTCATTCATTCGTCTCGGTTGAGTTTGAAGTATTTGGAAAAGTACAAGGTAAATTTTTTCACATACTTTTAATTAATTTACATTATACACATGTATATAATGCATGATTTAAGCTTATATTATTTATATTTTATATAAATAATCTGTTTTTAATAATTACTTTGACTTGTTAAATGTTGGCATTTAATAAAACTTTTTATGTATATTCAGACAAATAATTATAAGTTAATTTTATAACTTTAATAGGTAAAAAAAATATCATGTGATAACTATTTCATGATTTTAAGTATATTATTTTACTAATCACTGAAAGTGTAACTTATTCATTAAAAAAGAACAGTTTATAATGTGAATAAATATTTATATATTTTTAATTTGTATTAATAGGTCATATGATTTTATTAACAATGCATATGATGCAACTCGCATAAAGAGTTGTACACTTAATGCAACTTAAAATTTGATAGGTAGGTATAGGTACCAGTCAATAATACAACACATCTAAATTGTATAGGTTTAATTATTAATATTCCGTAATTTCTATCGTACCTAAGCAAAACTGCATTGTGCACATTTCATTTAAACAATATTTAATCCATATTAAAGTGACAGTTACTACTTATTAACACCAAATACAAATTGAATGATTGGCTTAATCTATTTTAATTTGGCTAATATATAATTAACTAAATACTAGTTCAAGACCGACTGCAGTCGAGGATCTTTTTACCATAAACCTACCTAAATTTATCACTATAGGTATCATAATTTCGCAGTTTTGTTTATAAATTGTATTTTATATAAACACTACCTATACTATTTTAATTACATATGTCCTCAATAACAAATTCAGAGCAGTAAGCAACTATTATCTTTCTATGATATTTTTATTTTTTGGAAACTATTATAATTTATAGTATTACACAATAGTGCTAAAAAGTTTTCATAACGCCTATTTATGGAAAAATAATCGACGCTGATTGTAAATACTTAAATACTTAAGAAAGCTAAATTTAAAAAATGCAATATGTTTTTTTTTTTATTTAGAGAAAAATAATTTCATAAGTATAATATAAAACTATTATTTTTAAGGCATATTTTTATAGATATTAAAACTCTACTGTGATTATATTTGAATGGAATTAATGTAAAATATTCTATACCTACCTATTATGTTGATTTTAATTAATAATATTAAACATTTTGAGAAAAAATGAGAAATAAATAAACTGATTTATATAAATAGGTAATTTGAAATTAAATTCTATTGCTCAACAATAAAATGATCCTTTGCATGCAATTATAGACATAGGTACTATAATTATTTCAAATGTATAAGTTTATAACAATAACATCATAACTTAACTTTTCATGGATACTTCATGACAAATTAGAAAACAGAACAAAATAACAGTATGGCTTTATACGCTTTCTTTTGCACCTTGAAAATTTACAAATTGTAAAAATAAATTTATGTTTAAACATAATTATTTTCATTGGAATTTTAAATATTTCTTTACAAAATATATTCACAGCAACAAATTTAAAAGATAATATAATTAGGTCTTATCTACTAAAATAAATTTAAAATTTAAATGAATGAGAGAAACTAGTGACTAGAATTTAGAACAATATGTAAGGAAAAATAATTATTTTTACTTATCATATTATTTTGAGCTTATAAATAAATTTTATAGCTATAAAATTAAATAACTAAAAGTATACGAAACATAAAAAAAACAACAATGTATATTAGTTGGCACTTGGTATTAGTGTTTCATAAATACACTATTGCCAAATATCATTAGTCCTTACTTATTAGTTAGTAGTATAAGAACACATTTCAAAATATTTTAACTCATATGATAGAAAAATTAAAATGGTTTACACGGGTTGAAACCAATATTTTTTTATACCATTTCAATTAAAAAATTTAAATACTGAATATTTAATTAATCCAGTAAAATGAAACATAAAACTCTCTACATAACAGAGAATTGCTAAAATATAATAAATAATACTAGTTAACTATATTTTATTTTTATTTTTTGAATTAAACTTATTCCTCATAAATATAATAAATAATTATTCTAGAAAAATATATTTATAAACAATTTAGTCTCAAATATTCCTAAATTACTTACTAATTTTAATGTACTAGATATTGATTTTAAAATGTATGTTCATAATTTCATTTATACCATTTAGGTGTTTACTTCACCAAATATTGCCGAGACCGAAGCACAGAACTTGATATTGTCGGATGGGTAAAAAACAGTAAAAGAGGCACTATAATGGGCAAAATGCAAGGACCAAAATCAAATGTTGAAGTAATGTAAGTTACACTATCATGATTCTTTATAATAATTAAATAATTAAATAATTATAATTATATATTGAAGATTAATTTTAACACAAAATTATTACTTCCGTACGGTTATTTTGTTTTAATACCCAATTTAGAAAAAATTTTAATACTGAAAAAATAAAAATATGATCTTAAACTAGTTTTTTTTTACACTAGTACTCATAGAAATATTTATGAATAATTTTGTATTAAACTTTCGAGAATTTTTTGCTTTTAATTTCCTCAGTACTAATTGCCTATAGCTATTATTATTATTATAATTTTTTCGAAAAAAAAATATTCTGAAAATTGAAGCATATTTGTTTTTACTGTTCTAAGAGAGTATGACAAAAAAAAAAATAATAATAAATATACCAGTCTACTCAGAATCTTAAATTCAAAAATGTCAAATGTTTGTAAATAACTTAAAATTTGACAAAATATTGTGAATATTTAATTGCATATAAAAATAATATCATGTCTTATAAATGCTCATATAAATACATAGGTGGTAAAATGTTCATGTCTAAAAGGTATTTATTTATTACAACAAATAACAAAATCGATTTTTCAAATACTGGTGAATAAACCATTTTTCAATTGTTTATTTTGTATTGTTTTTAAAAATACTGTAAATTTTTAACTTTTTCCCATCAAAGTATCAACTAGATTAAACTTGTTTCCAGAAACTATAATGAAAAATGCGTAGATTTAATTTTTTTTAATTTTTGGTGTTCTAAAAGACATGTCACATAAAAAAAGGATGGTCAAGAGAGTAACTCTCTGCTCTACAATAGACATCGAGTGGACCTCGAATAAAGAGTAGGTCACTATAATGGGTGTATTCAATTTGAATGCAATGATAGGTATCATATTGTATACGAAAAACGATTCTGAACGGGGTTGATTATATTTTAATTATTTTCCACTGGGTGGTGAAAAAGGTGATATATGTTTCAAGTTTCTATGACTTGTAATTTTTAATTATAACAAAATTCTAAAATTATTTAATTATAAATAATCGTATTTTATCAATGAATATTATTTTGATTTCGTAAAAATTTAAACTTTAGAATAAATCATTTAAATGGCCAACGCCCAATTTCTTTAACAATATTATTGTAAACTAGGTTATGGAAAATATTGAATTAAATTTTCAACTCTTAGCTTCTTAAACAAAAGATTTTATCAATTTTTAACTACAAAATAATTTGCAAATATTTATGTTTTTGACGAATTTTTTCAATATTTTAACTTCAAAAGCTGATGAAAAAGTTATTTTTTTAGTATTTTTATAATTTTTGAATCGCTATAAGATTAAATTATGAGAAACTTTGTATTCAATTTTCAAGTATTTTACTTAGCTGAAAAAATGTTATCGATATTAAAAAAAACTAAACAAACATGAATGTTTCAAATGCCTATAAATATCCATAAAATAAGCAAAACATTTTTAAAATTAAACCATGTAAATAAAATGCCAATCTAAATAACTTGTAAAACTTTTAAGTATCTACGACTTGTAGTTTTTGAATAATAATAAATATTGAAAATCGTTTGAGAATAAATCGTTATCGTTACACAATTTCGAAAAATGAAAATATGATGAGTGATGACGCTTCGAGTTTTCTCTATAGCTATTTAAAAGAAAACTTATGGAAAGCTTAGTGTTGAATTTTTTAACCTTAAAAATAAATATTTAAAGTTTTATGAATTTTTACTACAAATTTACTTACATAAATCGTAAAAATTTGAACTTTAAACTTTTTTAAAAATAAATTTTGATTTTTTTTTTAACTTAAATTAGAATAACTTACCTTACCTTGTATTAAATTTTCAAGTTTTTTTGGTCATTCAAAATTTTTTTATCGACAGTTAAAAAAAAACATCGAAAATTTAAGTTGTCTATAAATAGCTCAAAAAAGCCAGAATATTTTAAAAATTAAATTAAACCGTGTATAGATAACGCTAATATAAACATTTGTTGAAAATTTCAAATATTTACAGTAATTAATTTTTGAGTTAAGTGGATGCTACCCATGCATCTGTTGTCTCCGTCTTACACACGCCCGACATGGCAAAATTTCGTTCACTAGTTTCAATATTGTGCTGTTAATTTTGATATTAGAGTGAATTGATCTATTATACAATTTGTTGACAACATTACCTGTGCTTAAGCGTTGGCTTCTATTCTATAGTTTAATTTTCAAGCGTGAAATGAGCATTTTTAATTTATGATATTTCACTACATACTTGCTCATAGTATGCTTGAAAAAATTGAAAAATCGCCAACGCTTAAGCACAGATAATTTTCTTACCTAAAAGTTTGGTAATAGGTCTATTTAATCTAATATAAAAACTAAAAGCACACTATTGAAACTAGTGAACGATGATATACTATGTCGAGTGTGTAAGACGGAGACAACAAATGCATGGGTAGCGTCCTCTTAAAGCTTATAAAAAAAATCGATTTTATCAAAAACTGGTTTTTCGTAAAAATTTCTGTTTTCTATCACTTTTTCTTGTTTTTCCCGATTTTTTAAAAAACTAATGAAAACTTCTTACTATATTCACCTCTATAATGCACCGAGGATATTTAATTTTCCACCGGAATTCACCCCTGAAGTTTTAAATTGAAGCATTATTTTGACAAATCATGGCGTACATAGACACACATAAAAAAAACGCATCACTGTAAAATTAATACATTGATCACTCCGTTCAGAATCTAAAAGTAACATAATGTTAAATATTTTTCCACAGCAAGAAAATTTGAAGAATAATAGTTATGTTTTTGGATACAAACCACAAACTGAATGAATTCTTGGACACAAATAGATTTTAAATCCATGTTTAAATTGTCACCAAGAATAATGAGTATTCATTATCTATAATAACAGATTTCAATAAATAGCATTAATAACATATATAACATGAAAACAAAAAGTTATATCCATCCCAATAACATATCTATGATAAAAATAAATAAATTATAATTTATAATTATAATTATAAATATTTATTAAAATTAAAAAATAACTAATTTCATTTTTCTGATAATTTCTGAAGATTTCTGAGATTTCAGGTAACAATAAACAAATGTAAAAATTAACTTCAAACCAACTAAATACTTAACACCAATTGGCAATTAACCAAATTCCAGACTTAATACATGCTTTCAATAAGTTGTCCCTTTTTTTTGGAATAGCGTTTCAATAAACATTGAGTCTTATATTATTAGATATTTTAATAAATTATTGTAGGTATTATAGTTTTTTCATTTCAGTAATATAATTGTGATTTTACACCACTGTTACTAGACAATTAAAAAAACACAAAATTTAGTTTCTTTTTTCTGGCTACATTTAACAATATTGCTATCTTGTATAAAATGTGGGTGTTTTATTAAGAGGAACCCACGTGGCCAAGTGTAATAACCGTCATACCACGTACAATTTTTGAAACTGTACATTTTAAAATGATCTTTTATAAAATGAATCTTAACTTAAAGTAGTAATATCGATAAAAAAAGCGGGCAAGTGAGTACCGCTCTGTTGTACATTAGGTGCCGTATGGATCATATTATATTATATATTATTGGAGTGTTAAATTTGAATCCAATGATAATTATCATTGTATACGAAAAACGATTCTGAACGAAGATGATTTGTCAGCTTAAGATATAATTTCCAGTGGTTGGTGAAAAAGGTAACTTATGTTTTAATGACCTGAATACACCAAAATTTAAGTTCTTTTAAATTATTGTAAGCTAAAATTATAAAAAAAACTTTGTATTGAATGTTCAACTCTTAGCTACTTATAAAAAAATTTTTATGAATTATACCTACAAAATAATTTGCAAATATTCAGGAATTTGACAAATTTTTGTCAGTATTTCAACTTCAAATGCTAATAAAAAAAAATTGTGCCCATGTATTCTTATAATTTTTTAATCACTATAATAACAACTAATGAGGAACTTTGATTAAATTTTCAAGTATTTTGATAGGGCCAAAAAAATTTTATCGACACTACAAAAAAAAATTTTCAGAAAAATTTAAAATTTCAGTTGTCTATAAATAGCTCAAAAAAGTCAAAATATTTAGAAAATTAAACCATGTAAAGAAAATGGCAATCTAAATAACTGGTGAAATTTTCAAGTATCTACGACTTATACTTTTTGAATAACAAATATTTAAATCTTGGGATAAATCATTATCGTTACGTATACAATTATTAGGTAAAAATTTAAAATTCAAACGCGCTTAAAATTTTTTTTATGATGCTTTGAGTTTTCACTATAGATACTTGAAGGAAAACTTATGAAAATCTTAGTGTTGTATTTTTAATCCTTAGTAATTAACACAAAAAATTTTGTGATTTTTCAACTTCAAAATTACATGCAAATTTTCTTGTTTTCGACAGATTTCGTAAAAATTTTAACTATAAATGCTTATAAAAAAAAAAATATGATAAACGATTTTTAATTTTTTTTAGTTACAATAAGAACAACACATAAGGAACCTTATATTAAATTTTCAAAACTTTTTGGTCATTCAAAATTTTTTTATCGACACTTCAAAAAAAATTTCCCAGAAAAAACGATGTTTTGAAAATTTAACTGTTTATAGATAACACTAGTTTAAATATTTGGTGAAAATTTCAAGTATTTACAGGGGTTATTTTTTGAATTACAACCATATAAAAAAATCTGTTTGGTCGAAAACTGGTTTTGTGTAAAAACTCCCTTTTTTTTCCACCACTTTTCTTTTTGTTTTTCTCGATTTTTTTGAAAACTGTTGGAAAATGTTTACTTTTGACCTCTATAACGCACCAAGGATATTCACTTTTACATCGGAAACCACCCCCATAGTTTGAAATTGAGCATTATTTCGACTAGTACAGACACAAAAACAAAAAAAAAACACACATCATTGTAAAATCAATACATTCATCGCTCCGCTCAGAATCTAAAACTATGTGGAATCCTAAGTAATAATCTCACCTTTAAATTTTATAATATATTAATTCACTCTAATATCAAAACTAACAGCACACTATTAAAACGGGTAAACAAACATTTGCTATATTGTACGTGTTTTAATAGTTTTTTTTTCTATTCAAATTATACAACATATTATTTTAATATGGTGGTTTCACCTTGCGATACAAATAATAACTTTAATAAGAAAAAACCATACAAGCTAACTATTAAAAAAAATTTATGTTTTTGGCCAGAAGTTATATTATTATGTACCTACTGTTAAAAATAATATGAGAACTTCAAATAATTTTTAAATAAACATACCTTATTAAATCAGCTAACTTATGAAACTTACATCATTAAGAAAAGTATATACATTATACATACATAATAAACTTAATACAATAAATAATTGTTACAGGATCGCATGGTTGTCTAATGAAGGAAGTCCTGGAAGTAAAATTGAACGATGTGATCTGATAAACTTCGAATATTTGGCAAGGAAAGAGTTCAATGGATTTAGCATAAGATTTTAAACATCCTTAAGAAATAATATTTTGTTTATTCAGGCATTATAAGGGAAGATATAAAACCCCTAAATTATTGATGTAAAAAAAAGACATGCACATATTGTTAAAATTTTTATACATAATTTATTATTTTTAAAAGTCGATAGTAGCTCAAAAGGCAAACACATAATACATAATATTTTATATATGTAAATCAAATCACTTATATATTATAATGTATTAGAAAAATGATTAAAATAAACTATTGGTATAACAAGCTATTTAAATAATATGTAATAAGTATTGTAAATACACATCTTAAACTCTAGGAATTTTGCAATTAAAAAATATTTACAAATTTTTAATTTGGCTATTTTATTATACTTTATTTATTATATTTATTATACTATATTCATACACTCTACATAAGTAATTCTAAGCAGCCGTTTTTTTTTTTCAAAATTATGTTCTATAAACTTGTATTTGAAGTAAATGAACATGAAGAAAACAAACAGTTAAATCATATAATATATATAAAAAAAAAACATACTTTTAAATTATAAAGTTTATTAATGGCAAAACAAAATGTACTATAAAATATTTGTTTTCAAATAGTCTCAATAAATTTTTTTTTACATATGTTTGGAAGGTGACCCAGAATCGCTGTTTATATCTGCGTAAAAAAAAAAAAATTATACATTTTAAAAAAGGTTTCCATAAAGTGATTTAAAGTGAGAAAATATAAATTCAGATATTTTTTTTTAATATGAACAATATCCCTTTTGAGATCTATTTAGTTTTTATTAAACTAAAATATAATTCACAATATTTTCTAGATACCATGTAAAAATTATGAGATATACCTATTCATATTAAATGTTTACTTTAGTCAATTAAACAAGAACATTATATTATCTTAAATATAATAAATTATTATTAATACATACATATAAATGAACAAGTTCATTAAGCAAATATTTACCAATAATAATAAATTGTTAGATATGATATTATAATATAATGGTTAATAGTTAATTTATAATTAATAATATTAATAGTTGATAATCACAATATATTCAATAAAATAACATATATAAGTTTAAATCAGTAATTAATAACTATGTACTTATGATAATGTGTCACATACAAAATATTGTGTACTATAGCTGTTCACTATAAAAAATAGTTTATTTATAATTTATATTACAGTAAATTAGTATAAAGTTTAAGTATAATAATACAGTGAATTTTGTTTTTATCAATATTTGAAATGTGAATGAGACTTAACCCTAACTTTTAAAAATGTTCTCAAACTGGATTAATTGGACTGAAGAGAACAATATAAACTTTAATTAATAAGGCCTTAATGCTTAAATTTACAAGCAAAGTTTACCAGTTAATCTAGTCGTAAAAATATAAATTCTACTGCCTATTTAGAATACTATTTTTTCTCAGACTTTAAGATACACAGTATATTATAACAAATATGAAAAGTAAATGTGTAAGTTTTATAATAAGTAAATGACTAACATACTTTTAACATAAAATGTTTTGATTAAGTTAATTCATGTTGCAATTAAAAATTTTACCTTATTTTAGAATTGAAAAACCATTCTCTCTAAGTACCAAGGACCTAATATCACATTTTAAGTGCTAGACATAAAATAGAAGCAATATCACAAGTGCCTTTATGCGTAGTTACTAATTTAACAAATTAAAATTTAGCCCTATTCCAGTAATTTAGTACTGTATAGTTAACAATATGTTCAATTATTCTATAAATGAATAGAATACTAACATTGTATCCATAAATATAAATAGTAATATTAATGATTTTAAATGATTCAATAAACTAAAATTTAGATTTCTTATTGAACAATTTTATATATGAATGTTTAAACTTAAAACAGATTAATAAAATATGAATTTTAAATTAAAATTATTTATAGTCCATTACATATACAAATAATTTCTTTATTTAGTTAATATATTAAATTTAAAATTATTTATATATTATTAAAAAAAATAATAGAATTAGTATGCAAAATAAGAAAATTAAAATAAACTACAAAACATATAGGCATACCTAGTGGGATTTTTTAATCATAAATACTGCAAATATCTTTAGCTAATTAATTTTTTTTAGTAATAATGGAATCATTTAAGTTGTATAATAACAGATTAAATTATTAACATATTTTTTAAAAGGTTTTCACATTTTTTAATGGTATCTTCTTTTATTTTATATAAAAATAATATATAAATATTAATTTAATAGAAATAGTTTTTAAATCTGATTATCATTAAAAATTAGGAAAACGCATTTGATATGAAACTAATTGATACCACTTTATAATATTTATAATACTGAACTGTAGAATTGTATGTAAAAATGTTTACTAAAACAAAATTCTAAAAATATTTATATATTCATAAATATTGTTTGGTTAATCATAAAATAATCACCCTGTATATATTGTTTTCTAATTTAATAATTAAAATGTACAAATTAAATTAATTTCAATGAATCATTATATTTAATTACGAAGTAAATCATCAATATAAAACTTACCACTTTTGTTAGATTTTTGTTTACGATATTTAGCAGCAGGACCCCAAATACGAACTGTACAATCATCCGAAACAGATGCAAGCATTTGATGATAAACAGGGTTCCAACTAACACATGTAACTGCTCTTGTATGACCAGTTAATGTCGCTATTGGTAGTTCTTGCTTGATGTGCCACAAATATACTTTGTTATCTACAACAATACAATATTTATACCATATACAAATCTAATTTTATAAAATAACAAACCTTCACTCCCACTAGCAATAAAGTCATGATTAACACCACCAAAACAACTATGTATTGAAAAATGGCCCTGTGTAACTCCTTGAAATTTTCTTACTAAACACTTATCTTGGAGATCCCATAAATGAACACCTTGTGATACAACATTTAGGAGTGCAAGACGATCAGTTTTATTAACTGTGAATGACATTATAGGATGATCTTCTTGTATTCTATTTAAACATAAACCATATTTAGACAAAAATATTGAATACATTGTTTGCTTTACTTACAAATTTTGATCACTTAGCTCATCAAAATTGTATGAGCGAATTCGCTGACGTGTGTCTGCTGCCAACACAGTTTTCCCATCAGATCGATACCAAAGACAATTTACACGAACACCTTCCCATGAATCTAACACAGAACCTTCTAAATCCTACAATATATTTATAATTGAATTAAAATTATTATAAAAGCACTATATAAATTAAAATTATTTATTGATTTATTTACACATTGATAAAATTGTCCTCGGATTCCTCCACATACAAATTTTTGGCCATCTTTATGCCAAGAACAGGCAGTTAACGAATCGTCTGACGAATGTGAGAGTTTTAATCTCAAAACACCAGTATTAACATTCCACACCCATAAGTCGGGACAGTCTTCTGGCCCACAAGCCATGAGAAGTTCGCCATCTGGAGACCATGAAAGGTAACTAACTCCATATGAATGGCCATCTAAAGTGATTGATTGTTCTACAGTTAATGTTTCCTGTAACAAATAATATTGTGAACATATAAGAAGTAAAAAATTATTTTTTTACATACTGGATCAACGTCATATATTATAATGGATGCATCTTTTGAGCCAGTTGCTAATTTTTTTCCATTAGGTGAAAACCGACAAAACCATACTTCATCACAATGTTCAGTTAATATTTGGACGGTTTCACATGGAATTTGTTCTCTGCAATAAGAATAATTTCTTTTTTTACACAATACACAAATAGATCATTATAATATTATTTTAAAACATGAATTACTTACAGTGAACACTTATGGTCAGTAAGTAAGGAAACAGTTTCAATGGAATCATCAAATGTTGTATTATGGAATAAACATTGTTTTCTTTGCAGTTCTACTGCTTGAGTCAATAACATATGTAACCTAAAATGAGTATAAAATAATTTAATTAAATAAAAAAGAAAATCAGTAATAATACAGTAGAACCTGTTTAAGAAACTCTCCAAGGGACCAGTTAAAAATAGCGTCTTAAGAGAGAAATTGTATTACGCATATTGTATTCAATGTTGTCAAAATCGAAGGATTAATAAAATTGAGCTTATTAGCCGGGAAATTGTCTTAGTCTAATTGTCTTAGGCGAGAGCGTCTTAAACGGGTTCTACTGTATGTCTATATATAAATTTTATTAATTTTCACATAATACCTAATAAGTTTTTTTTATTATTAGTTTAACCTGAAATGTGTAAGTCTTTAAAATACAAAAACCATTATAACATTATGAGAGGTGCCCCCTACCTCTACTCAAAATGTCACAATTTTTAACAAAAGACATTTATTTATGTATGTGTATAATAGTATCTTTATTTATGAGTATTTTTAAGTGCAAATTTATAAATTGCACATTCACCTATAAAATAACTATTTCTACTCAAAATTTTTTTTTGATATTTTGTTATAACTAAAAAATAAATTACAATAAATACATGGAATTTTGATATTATAATTTTCATTATTTGATAAAATTTTAACTCTTTTTCAGCTAAGTATTTTCAAAATATTTCTACTCTTTTTGTGTAATTTATAGAATTTTAAAAATGCATGGAAATTTCATATAAGAATTCACAAAAGTTATTAATGCAAATATAATATTATGTAAAAATATTTTAAATACATATTATAAATAATTTATTTTTAAAAATATTTGAAATTCAAATTTTGAAAAAATTCCCCAACAGCAAAAATTTTCAAATCATTTTGCAGATGAAAATTGTATTTATAAATTTGTAAAATGAACAACTCATGTAATTAGAGCTTTAAAATTTACTATCTGTATCATTTGACCCAATAAGAATAAAAGCTAAAAGTAACAAATATGACTGGCCAACATTATTTTGATGAAAGAAGCCAATAAATTATGACGCTTCCAATGGCTACTAAATGATTTTGTACATATACATTGTATATACATTTTGTATATATATATTTATATTTATAACAAGTCACGACACCACTTGCACTTTAATTCTTGTTTTTGACCTAACCTAACCAGGTGTAACTGTGGGGGTCAAATGTTTAATAAGGGGATTCAAATGAGTACTTAGTTCTAGGTGGTTATGAATTTTTTTTAGAAACATTTACCTTCGTCACTTATAGTTTTTAGTTAAAGATCTAAATGTTTATAGTAAACCAAAAATCTAAAAAACAGAGTATAATTTTTTTCAAAGACATTTTAAATTTTTACTTGGATAAAGTTTTTATTTAAACTATGAATAACAATTAACAATATTCATTATTTTGTTGTATTTCAAAAACATTCTTCACAGGGACATAAAACTTTCCTGTACATTATTATTTTTTTATACATAAAATAATATTTTCAAATACAGTGTACTTAGTAAAAAATATTTCAATCTACCATATTACTTATGGTTGAATAAATTACTTAATTACTTCATCTGATAGAAATATTGAAAAATATTATATTAATTATACTTATAAACGATCTCCTCTCAAAATTATTTTTCCTATACAATAATAGATCATTAATTCAAAATTAACACACCCATTCAATGACCCACTTGCCTCATTTTTCTTTTTAAATATATATATCATTAAAATACCAATACATTCCAAATAACAAAAAGTTAATAAAACTGCACACATTTTGTATTAATACATACTAACATGTACAAAATTAATAATAAAATCATACAATATATTTTTACAATTATTTACCTTTTGGGAGGTAGCATAATATGTGGGGGTAAAAATTGTTGAATCATATCCATGAGTAGAGTTCTAGATTTATGCCCTTTTCCCTCCCAATTTGCTCGTTTCATTAATTCATCTCGTCCACTACACATCATATAGCTAAAACAATATCAGATAATAAATAAAACATAATAAAGTAAATAAAATATATAATTATACAAAGAATGATCCAATTATCATACAATTTTAATTTATAAAATAAGCCAAACCTGCTGAGAATATGAACTTTATCAATATTGTGTTGCAAAGGTGTCAACTCATTACGCAACACATGTAATGCGTCCAAAACTTTACCATCTTCTAAATATTCCAAATACTTTTGTTCACATATTAAAAATTTCATATCCTTAAAAAAATAAATAGAAGTAAGATTATTAAAATGAATAGCTATAGGAAATATTCAGATATACTTTTTGAACACAAAAATATTATTAATATATCTGAAATAAAATTTGTTTTCATTTTCTTTGAATAAAAAAAAAAAAATTTTTGGATGAAATTTTTTTTCCCAAAAAAACGTATATAATTTATATCAATTACAAAAGTAAATAATAAAAACACTCACTGAAAAATATTGACATGAATTCCCTACTAAAGCTTGAAGTTCGTTCAGATCTGCACTAACCTAAAATTTATAATTATTTTCATTATAGAAATAATGTTAACTTTAATAAAATAAAAGAAGTAGTTATTAATTAGTATTTTATAATTTAACTAATAAGACTTTTTATTTATTTATTTTTTTTTTAACTTGTAATGACTAAGATGAATATGTAGGTACCTATTTTAAATAAATAAGATGTTTTCAAAAGTAATTGTATTAGTTAATAATTAATATTAATACACACCTTGTGCCATTCACCATCCATTACATGATGGCGAAATTGAGTGGCAGCAGGATGTTCCAAACGACACCCAGATTCTTGCATTAACACTTCGGCAGTTTGGCTAAAATTAAAATTTAAAAATTACTGTAAATAGCAAAATTAATATATTTTTTTTTCTATTTATTTGATGACTTCTTATCAAGTTGGAGTTAATTTATATTACAACTATAGTTGATACGACCAATATGACTCTAGCAACAACCCTAAAATCACCAGCCAAGAAATCCAATCCGTAGTTAGTTAATCTGCATATAACTTGGTTCAACAAGTGGAAAATCAAAGTCTCACATTATTACTTTAACCAGGAGACTACTTCTAGATTATAGTGTAAATTAAGTATCTGAGTCTTATGATGGGCTAAACACTTACCTATGGTACTCACCTCAATCATAAACACAAAAAACTGAACAGTAAATTTATCTGATAAGAACATAAGTATCCATAAGTTCCACATATTATTTTAGTCTTTTATATGCAAAACTTCATGTCAAACAAATAACCATTATTTACAACCGCAAATCAAAATTTTAATTGATTTATGTACCTATCATCGCTAAAGCTTT
>VUJU01003368.1:0-26557 GCA_009835225.1 Aphis craccivora | reverse complement strand
AAAAAAAAAAAAAAAAAAAAAAATTATTGTAGTCCATTTAGTCCAAACTTATGAAAAGTCTTTTATGTAATAAATTTTCAACTCTTAGCTATCAATACAAAATTGTTTATATATTTTTAAAAACAATACAATTTATAGTAATAATTAATAAGAACAATAGGTATAGAATAATAATTAAAGTGATCCAATGGCAAACAATACAATTGTCATTTGTCAATTGATAAAATAAACAAATAACGGTAAAAGATTTGTACATGGAACATAAACAATATGAAATGATTTAAAACCGGAAAGTTCGAACATCACAATGATGTTGTTGATGACTGTCATCACTGCGAAAACGAATACAAATAGCTGGAAGGCAGTTTGATTAACAATTGTTTCAAAGTTTCAAGAATCTCAACGGCAGTGGCATTTAATTTAATATAGTTTATACTAATAGACTGGTCTTGCCTATGGAGTAGCTGTATAGCTATAGCAGTAACCGAGCAGACATACTGCAATAATGTACAGAATAATTTATCACTATACATAGTATCAGTTTTGTCATTGTTTATACAGGGTGCGGCAGTCAAACCCGACGATTTAAAAAGAACTGGTTGGCAGGGCTAAAGTAGTAGACATTTCGGGAATGTTCTTATTGCTTTTAAAACGGGGGGAAACGTCCAAGATTCATTTAAAAGCAATAAGAACATTCCCGAAATGTCTACTACTTTAGCCCTGCCAACCAGTTCTTTTTAAATCGTCGGGTTTGACTGCCGCAACCTAACCGAATCTAGGACGTTTCCCCCCTGTGCCTTTTCACCCCCGATACAATGGACGTTTTCCCCCTGAACGGGACAATTTCCCCCCCGGACAAAAATAAATAATTATTAGCCATTATTATAATAATATAAAATGCAAATAATTAAAATATATAAAATTATTAAATTAATATATAAATGTAAATAAATGTACTGTTTACGAAAACTAAATAATACAAAGTATTTTATTTTAATTTTTATTGAAGCACTTGAGTAGTCGAGTGGCTCATCTGTAAATGGGCTTCAATAAAAAGCAAAATATATTTGGATGATTAATTCGCACTAGTGTTGCAAATTTATTATTTAACCCTTCCGAAATATTGTTTGTTTTATTTTAACAAATTGAGAAAAATGCTCTAAAAACTAAGAAAATGCATTAAAATCGTAAAAAAAATGCAAAACAATTTCTTTAAGTTATCAGTATCATATTATATTAAGATGATCGTATATTTCTGGTAAAACCAAAGTAGGTACCTGTTATTAAACCTATTATTATGTAAAAATATATAAATAATATACATCGATTCAGAGAGGAAACGTCTCAGTCCAGGGGGAAATGTCCAATGCCGCTAAAATTTCCGGGGGGAAGGCACAGGGGGGGAAACGTCCATATACCCTTTTAAATACCCGGAATTTAGTATTCATGGAGCATTGGACGAGTGAACAGTGAACAGAGTGCGTTCGTGGTAAAAGCGTAGGTATTACAAAAATAATGATATAATATGTGTAATATATGTGTGGGCTATGTGGCTAACCAAGGAAGGCATTTGCGTGACACAATCTTTAAAAAATGAAGTTTTTAAATATATAACATAAAATTTTACTTGTGTAGTTTTTATGTTTGGCGAAAAATTAATAAAAAAATGTTTTCTATTTTTTTTTTAGTTTTTGTAAATCGTCGGATTTGACTGCCGCACTCTGTTTAAATACCTAAATATAATATTAAAATTGTGCGGTAACAAGTCACACACGAAAAGCGCCCTTTATCTATGACCGTTTTACGCGTATGAAAGGCCAGTATTAGTAGGTATAAGGTCTATGATTGAACCTATGACGCTATAACTCAAGATAGGCGACCATCCCTTTTTTCGGCGGTCGGGGGTTTGTGTGACCAAAAAAACTTTATGTACCTAAGTTATAAATATATTATTTTGTTCACTTTTTCGAACATTAAAAAAAAAATAATACTCAAAAGAATTTACTCAATCATGCACTATAAAAAGTATTTTACCAAATAATAAATACATAATTCGGTTTTAGAAATAAACATTCCTCCCTTCATCAAGTTTATAGAATAGTCGTGTTTCTAGAACAAAATCAGTTTTACTCAGTAAAATTTTTGATTTGATAGATGTTGCCCAACTATTTGATTGAGTCTGGCACAAACCCCTCTTACACTAACTTCTACCTACTCCACTGTATTTCTCCATCATTTCTCACCCATCGTACATTTATGGCATGATGTAATTAAGAACTATCCAAAGTCCATGAAAGCAAGTGTAGATACTCTAAGGCAGCATCATCGCCCCTTTATTATACAATATTTACACTGCTCATATTTTCCATACTACTAACACTTGCCTAGCAGCCTAGCTACTTTTGCAGATGACAGGTGTAATATCTTCGAACTTATATATAAACGCGACGACAAAAAACATCCAAGATACTTTATTAAGACACCAGAATTGGTTTAAATTATCAAAGAGAACAAATCAACCCACATCGGGACATCAAACACCTTTAAGACCTTAAATAATAAGAATATTTTATTTTATCTGAGGTTTTATGAGATATTTTTATTTTAATCAGAAATAAAAAAATCTACATTTAATAAAAAAATGTACATATTAACTAAAAATTTGCATTTTATATATTACAATTAATAAAAACATGACTGACAATAATAATTGTTATTATATTTTAAATTATATTGTACACAAATTGTATACATTATAAATGTACAACAATAATATTTATTGTTCTATCATACAAAATATTTTTAAAAATTATTTATTATTGTACAGCAATGTCATAAGTCATAGATTTATTTTGTACGTTGTTTCTTTAAAGTAGGTTTCTGGAATACTTGTTTCATGCCTGCTGCTTGATTTGTATGAAATTTCAAGTTTTGTGCAGTTTCAGACACCCAGGGTGAATCAAAACTAGTTGTGTCTTGATCAACCAAATGTGTGTATTTTGTGCGTCCACTACGACCAAAGTTTTTAACCTAAAACAAAAATAAAATGTACAATATTTGAAATAAATTGATAATATTTTTAATAGCTTACTTGCATAACTTTAGGCAAGATTGTCTTGTCAAAGTGATCTTCAAGAGTGGCTGATGAATAATCTCTTTTGAAAATATCATTTTCTTCATCCTATAAAAAAAATTAAATATAACTAGATAGTGAGTGTTTTAAAAATATTATATTTAGTGTTCAATGAATATAACAATACTAACCAAATAAAAAACTCCACGGTGGTAATATTTTTGCATAAATTTATATTTGCCTTTAGCTGCTTTATTAGTAACTTGTTTTGGATTAAGTCTTAATTCCAACCTTCTTTCTTCTTCAGTTAAATTCCTAAGACGTTCTATTTCTGCTTTATCAAATTCTCGCCTAAAACAAATATATATATGAGTAAATAAAAAGTTAATTTAAATATATAAATATTTTTAAATATTACTGTTCATGTTCTTCTCTGTCTCTCTTGATGCGTTTTAATTCTCGAAGTTTCCATGCTTCATATTCGTTTTCATCATTTTCATCATCCGTGTTTACATCATTTAAACATGGTTCAGAAAGTGCATTGTTTGCTTTTGATAAGGATTGTTCCTTACGGATTTCTTCTTCAACCATCTATGTATGAATAATAATACTAAATTATATCAATATTACTATATTAGTTGTAAATAATTTGTACTACTTAGTACCTATCTCAATAAATATTTTTAATGTTTAATTTATATTGTTTGTAATAATTATTTTATTATTATTATTATTTTTTTTTCAATATAACTTTTAGTAATGAGAGATCTTAAAAAATATCCAAATATCTATTCATTTTTTATATTACTCTTAATGTAGCTCTGCGTCTTTCTTCTGCTATTTTCTTTTGTTCATATTCCAATTGTTTTTGTTTTATTTCTTCTTTTTCTTTTTCCAGTATAGTAACACGTTCTTTCTTTCTTACAAAAATTGGCTTAAGACGAGGACCAGTTTCTTCATCAGATGCTGAAATAAAATTATAATTTTATATTAAATTATAAGCATTTATAAGTATAATAATTTACCAGAATAGTCTTCATACTCTGAAGATTCATCACTATCATCATCGTCTGAACTATGTCCTTCATCTTCTTTTTCAAGTACTTCATTCATTTCCTAACATTGAAAGTAACAATTATTTTAAGATTAAATTATAGTTTAATTATTTTATAATTATTTAGCGATTTCAAAGTATATCAACTATATTTATACATAATAAACTTTACAATGTTGTCCGCTACTTAAAAATGTGAGGGGTAAATTAAAAAATGAACAATATCAAAAAAAACTATACAGGTATGTATATTTAAATTATTTTTATGTATAAATGTACTTAATAAATATTATTATTTAAAATTAAATCAGTTACTTTAGTTTGTAAAAATATTTCAATAAAATGTCAACATATATGTTAAATGAGACCTATGATTACCTATTATGAATAAGATAAATTATAATAGTATAGTATTGTGTGAAATGTACATTGTAATAAAATATGCTTAGATAATAATTAAAATAAAAATTAACAAAATCTAGCCATAAGTGTCATATTTTATTTATATCGATCTAACAAGGTTACAACTTGTAACTTACAAGACCAGTTCGGGTAGAAGAGATAATTAACCAATTATTCCTTAACTGAATAGAATTAGGTACTCATATTGACAGCTACATGGTTTAACTAATGAATGCAATAAATTGAGAGATTATAAGAAAAATGTGCAACAATTAAAACATATAATTTTGAAATTTGATACATTTAATAAAATCAAATTGATTGAAAATTTTTAACAATTTAACTTTTATAATGTATTATGTAATATAATAAAATTATTAGTTAAATAAAAAAGTGTAATTTTTTGAGGAATTTTTACTCCAATTAGCCTTGATTATAGCCAATAAACTTATATATTTATTAAGCCCATAAATTGATTATTTAATGTAAAAATAAAAAATAAAAAATGAATTATATTTTTGTTACTTTAGTTATGTTACCTTTTCTTTAGTTTGGTTCAAAACTCTTTGTCTTAATCGTTGTCTTCTCTTTTCTATTTCACTGTCACTAAGTTCTCCATCATCATCATTACTATCTTTTTCATCACCAGATACTTGCCTACGACTTCTACGATTACGTTCAGCATCAGATTCATCATCAGATGAATCATCCTTAATAACTTGTGGCTCATGCAAAGGTCGCCTCTCTTTATGCTTATGCCGAGCAGTTAAACCACCCAAACGTTTGAGACGTGCATCATTTAAGGCATCTGATGGTAAATGAATCATCTGTTCTGAGTCAAAATTAGTGGTAGGAGAAGCACCTCGCACTTTACGAGATTCCAAAAAGTCATCATCATCTGATTCTTCTTCAGATGTAGACTCTGGAGCATATTCTGGACGTTTGCCTTGAACATATCTGTGAACCTTTACTTTTTGCATTGATACTTCACCTATGAAATCATAAAAATAAAGTTAGCTACTGTACAACTGTACAAGACATAATAATTATGCAGGTAATTCGATTTGTATTATTACCTTTCTCATTTCGCACAGGAATAGCACCAGCTGTACTTTGAATTTCCTCCATTTTAAACAAATCCGAAGGAATCCAGGAACGGCAGGAACTAGACACTATAATAATATATTATAAATTAAATGTTTAAAACTCAAAAGGATTATAATTTATAATAAATCATTTGACTATTTGAATGTTAATGATAATCACGGTAAATAGTAGAATGTAGATGATATTATCCTTATATATATATTATATAAATATATGATCTAAGATATTATCGTGTTGATAATAACAAAATATAACAATATTATAAATTTATATTATACTCGATAGAGTTCAGTGGCCAATGGCCATTAGCATGGCTATAGTATCTATAGCCGTGGCCATTAGTAATTGAACAGCTGTGATATGCTTTTTGTTTCATGATTTTTATCAAAGATAATTTCTTATCTTTCTATTTTTTTTAACATTCGTTGTACTTCAAAGTTACACTAATGTCTATATTACTATAATAGTTGTAATTTGTAAAATACAGATAATTTTTTTTATAATTTTTCATCAACTATAACTATATTTGTAGATCAACGTTTGGCAATATTGTCGTTATGGGACACACTTGGTCGGAATATGTCGCTCCAGAGACGACTCCGTTACGAGACAAACCATCTCAGTTTGAACCTCACTTTGGTTTTTCGACAGAAAGACGAGAGAAAAGTAATGTATCAAACACACGTTGACGATATAAATTTCATTGTGCATTTTACAATGTATTACATTTTGAACTAAATTGTTCTTTAGAAATGATTGCTTCACTGGCAGAAATGGAATCTGCTAAAGTTCCGTTGGATGCCAGAGACTTTTGTGCACACATGTTGTTGAATTTAAGAGGTTGTATCAGGGAACACTTCCCATTCAATAGCCATTGTCATCACGAAAGAGAAGAATATTACGAATGCCAATATCACGAGTAAGTCATACTTTATAGAATTGCAGGCTCTCGATAGACTTATAAAATTAGAGCATGTATTATTCTATTTTGTCCTTAAGTTATTCATCAAGTTATTTACCATCATGATTATACAGATTATACATATTATAAGTCTGGACCTGTATAATTTATATGTAACTCACTCAATTTTTGTGTCACTTATAAAATAAACAAGCTGATGAAATATTGTTTCATTTTGATAGCAATTATACAATATTGTTACTTGACCCTTCTACTTTTGTAACAAAATTCTAATAAATAAATAAATTATATATGTATAATATCCTATTTCTCTTTTGAATATATTCCTATAGAAATTTTTATATAACTATTAAGTGTTTTTAAATATAAATTTTAGTTATTTGGATCGTATGAAGGACTATGAAAGAGAAAAGCGATTATTACAAAGAAGACATCAATTGAGACAAGGAGGTGCACCAAACGCAGAAGAAGGCACAATCAGTGCTTAAATGGTATTAATATCATTTAATAATTTAGGTAATTATAATAATTTCTATTTAGAGTACAGTGACTATAGTTACATTTTGTTGGATTTAAGTGTTTATTTTAACTCGTATATCTAATTAAACTGTAATTGAAAAAGTATTTAAATCTAGTGTTCGATATTTAATTTGTTTCATAATAAAATTATTATATGAATACTTTTTAAACAATTTTGTATTTTTTTTAGTTATATACCTATATAGTTTAATTTTTTTTATTTTATGTAGTTAAATAAATTTATTAGTATTTAGTAATTTTTCTGTAACGAAAATTAGTTTTTAAATGTCACAAAGTTCATATTTTTATTATTTTATGAATGGTTTTATTCATTTTATGCATAATAAAATAATTTAGGCTTGATATTATTAGATGCTATATTTCAAACTAATAAATTATATTGCCAAACTTTTATTTGGCAAATTTGCTTGCTAAATGTAATTTCGTTTAAATAAAATATTGAAGTAGGTTGTAGTCTAAAATATAAAATAAAATTGTCAGCGTCAAATGTAATTTTGGTAATTGTGCGTTATTGTGACTACTTCAATGTTGAACACGACTACCTTAAGGTATCAATTAAGGTAGAATGCATAGCGTACAATGCACGTCTTTTTAATACGTTTATAATAATACAAAATTATCCAAAGCTAATGTCAATGTATTTATTGATAATGTTGTTGGCAAAATTATAGGTTATGGGCATTATTTTTTTTAACCCTGTGACCTACCTTAGGTGGTGTTGCATAGCAAATTGAGGGATATTTTCGTTTTGAATGTCCGAGCAAGCGATTGGCAACGCTGGCCACTAAAATTAGAAATAGAATTCACTTGCAAAATTCAAAATTAAATTAGGACACGGCGTTGCTTTAACCCATAATATTTGGTAGTCGTGATAATGCATATGTGGCCCTCAGTAGTCGCGATAAAGCACAAGTATCGTAGTTTTCATTATAATAAGGAAGAATAGGTATGTTGTGAAAAATATTTCAACCCATGTTAAACTATTACCATATTCTTACAGTTTTTTTTAATATAATATTTTTTATTTTTGTGTTTCTGTTTAATCAATCAATTTACTGTTGGATTAAAATCTGTAATGTTTAAAGTAGCAAAACGTATGTGTGAAAACAACATTTAAATATCAGGGTATTTATTTTTCTTCAAAGCATTTGCTTTTCGCTGTTCATTTACTGTTTTGTGTCTTATGAAAATTAAATTCCTTTGCTTACTGTTTATTAACACATTGACTGTATTTGTCTTTTTGCAGTCTTCATCCAATGTGTATGTCACTTTTCTAAAAATAACATAAAAAGTTGTTTGTATACGTTCAAACAGCATATAAATTCATATTTTAAAACATGCGGTAAATGACGCCATAAAATAAGAAAATAATATTAAGTAACGTATAGAGAATTAACACTATTTACTTTAAATATATATTGAACTCCGAATGGCGTCAGTACACAGTCAATGTGTTAAGGCATTCATCATTCATCATTATAAATAGTAGTAGTTGATTAAAATTTACATGATTCTTTGAAAACTACATTTAAATAAAATATCAATAACGTAAATTGTTATATATTTAAAAGAATTAGTTTAAAGAGTTAGTTTTAAATTTCAATATTTATTATTATTAAAATAATTTTACATTTTTTTTTTAAGTCCACCGTATGATGGGTATCCACTAATGATTTAAATATTTTGAAAAATGTTACCAAACATAAAATAACAAAGCTAAGTATAATTGTGCATTCTTCGCATTTTGCTCACGTCGACATAAGATTTGTGGTAATAAATTATATATAAACTATTGATCACTTTAAAAAAAAAATTCGGTGCAAAGCTTGAATCATATTTATTATTATTATTTATTCAAATATTATGTTGAATTATACATCAGTAACTTTACTTAATATTTATAAAATCTTTTTCTAATAAATAGAATATTTGCATAAATTAAAATTGTTTTAAAAAATTATACTGTATAAACTATTTCATTTAAAATATTTTTACATATCTATTAGATCATAGATATTAGATTATCTATTATTTATTTTTCCAAGTCAAATAGTTCAATTCTTGTATTTAGTTATTTTATAAACATGTTATAAAAACATTTAAAAACAGAAATATACAGTGGATCCTTGATAACTTGAACTAGTTTGGGGATGAAAAAAAAATAGAGTTATCAAAAATTTGACTTATAGATGTTCGAGTTATCGAGGTCCCACTGTATATGAATTTATAAAAAATTGTATTTAATTGTTTGATTATTGTCTATTATAGGTACAACACAAAATCAAATTATATTTTATAAATATTTTTTTTTTTCATATTAAAACAAATGTTTACTTTAAATAATTTAAGTTATTACTGTTATTAACAACTAATGGTATTGATTTATTTATAAAATAATAAACATTTTATAAGAAATTATTAAATTTAGTCAAAAATCAAAAATTTAAAATATTTTTTTACCATATAATATCATGAGTTTAAGATAATCTGATGGTTGAGTAAACAAGAAATATCCTTTCAAAGTCTAAAGATTTTCTTATTAATAGGTTTAATAAAAATAAAAACTTCCTATATTGGTTCGAAGAATAATTATAAATTTAATTTATTATTTAAAATATAGATAATTTAATAGACAACTATGCAAGTGTAACAAAAAAATGTAAATTAAATTAAATATTTTACACATCTGAAAATAAATATAAAATGTATTTTAACAAATTAACAATTTACAGTAGCAAACTATAACATAAGTGATCATAATTAATAACCTAACATATTAAAGATTACACAATACACTATAATATTTGTTATAACTTTTTTTTTTTCAGAGAAATATTGAATATTATGAAGAAACACATGCAAATATATGAGCAATATGTATGTTTAGAATGTGGTATAGATATTTTGTTCTGATTATATGTTATATAAAATAATAAATAAAACTCACTTTGTATTGATATAAATGTAATATGTACTACTTAATTTTTAACTTCACCATGAAAAATAAACAAATTACAGTAAAATATATATATATAAAAAAAATACAATTATATATTTATATGCAAATTATATAGCTTAATTGGTACCTCTACTAAATGAATAAGATCTTCTGAAGACGTCACGTCAATAAGTACTGGTTTCAAATGGTGCTAGACAAGTTCAAAAATTACTTCTATGCACCACTACGAAACCAGTATTCACCGACGTTTAACAATCCGAATACACAGCTCTCGTTTTATAAGCCATGTATAGGATACACTTTGATACGTCCAAAAGAAGAGTGTTGTGCATACTGTGCTTGTCCGTTAGGAATCCTTTGACTTATATACGCAAAATAGTTTTGTTCTATGATGATCTATCCTATTATCGCATATAGAGGGAAAAGGCGTGCAGCAGCGACGTTGCATAAAATATAACAGTAGGCAGGTACTCATTTGTTTCCATTCCCTTGTTTCATAAAAATCATATTATATTCTTGGGTATTATTATTGTTTTAAAATATCTGTCCTTAGAACTTACCATGCGAGTACAATTTCCTCAGGGTTGATGGGTGGGAACACGTGGTAATGCAAGACGACTGTCGAAACCCGATACCTGGTGGCTTACGGTCTCATACTCCCGGTGTCTGGTAACAATATTATAAGGCTTCGTGTGTTGGTCAATGAATAAAACTCGTTTTTCTTTCTTTTTTGTTTTAGTTAAATCTAGCGAAAATTTTTAACTGAACGCTTGTTGTTTTCATTGTTCCAATCTAGTGATAGGCAATTCGTCTAACTGTAAATATAATATATTAATACAATAGCCTTGGAACTATTTAAAATAGATTAATAAAATATTATTATTTTCTATTTCTTTGTTAAAAATAAATTCAAAAAGAAAATTTGTAGGTTTTCGATTTAATAATCAGCATATTATAATATATAGTTTTGTTTCGTAACTCAGTATATATCAACTGTTAAATTAATTTTATAAAAAATATTAGGTGACTATCAGCTATTTATCTTTAGATAAATAAAATGAATTAGTAAATCTTTTAATATTGTACACTCCGTATCAAAATTGAATGTAGTTACGATGACGATATAATTGATTTGATTTGAATTACAGTTCTATAGACAAAATTAAATAATATAACACAACACGCGTATATTTTGTGTAGACGTAAAACTCATGGCGTTTACGATTCACCAAGAGACAAAACCAACTATTTGTCATGGTTTATAAAAAAAAAAAAAAATGTTTGATGTAACGCATGTATGTCATATTTTGTAAGTACCTATGTATATATCTATATTTTGTACGAAAATTGCCAAATTTTCCTATTTCCATTGGGATTAATCATAAATATATATTCATATACATTTACAATGACCTTATAACCTAATATATACAAAACATCATTAAACCAATTATGTCCACTGAAATTTTTCAAGGCCATCGGAACTTATTTAACGACTAATATCGATATATATTTATGTATTTCAATATGCACCTATGTATTTTGGCATACCATGACTAGTCGTTTTTGTTTAAACAACTTTATTCTGTGGAATAATCGTAGTATGGTTTGTTGAAACAAAAACTATAATGCAATTTTACTGTGATGACAATGAGGGTATATATATAGTTTGATTTTATAACAACTCTTAAATAACATAAGCTTACGTCACGGACTAAGATATACCTTACCTATGTCTTAGTCCGTGGCCTACGTTAATCATTTATTTAAAAAAGTTAAAATGATTAAATTAAATTGTGTTCATCACGTAAATTTGGCCTATGCGCTAAAATTAAAAAAAATTTAAAACAAAAAATTTTCAGTAGTTTCAATAATGATCTGAAATTCTAAACAATAAGTATGTAGGTATATAATTGTTATTATTATAGGAATTTTCTTTGGTATATATAAGACAGTTTTCTTAGTACAATGTTCATAATATGAAATTTGAAATTGATGTATTTTCGTATTTGAATGTAATTTTTTCATTCTATGATATAGATCTAGATATTGAAGGCGATTTCGTCAATTTTGTGTACCAATCAAACTTTTACGATAATAATATAACTAAGATTCATTTTAAAATACTGTTTAATTTAAAATTATTATTTTTTTACCTCTCTTCGTGTGAAAAATTTAGATAAAATCTCAGCTACAAAGCACGTTGTTAAAACTTGACTTCTATTGTTTTTACGAAACGTGAATAATATATATTTATATGAATAAAATATTTTGACACTTACTGCAAATAATTGTCTCTTGTATATTAATTTAACATTTTTAATTGTTTCATTACATTCTACAATAGGAAAAACTAAATTATAGGTAGCTTAATAATAATAAAACGTATGCTGCGATCAGGTACGAAATAATAATATAATACATTGCTCCACTTCGCTCCGCAGGTAGAACTATAATAAGGTACACACATCACAAACTGCGGTGCTCTCGCAACTTCCCTTATATTATTATTGTAGGTATATGTACGCAATTTACGAACCCACCCCCTGTGGGTTTTTTTTATAATCCACAGCATTCCACCGGAGCATCGGGCCATTATTATTATTATTATTATTACTATTGTTGTCGTTGTTGTTGCATGCACAGCGCCGTTCAGAGGCAGACTACCTACCACCTTATAATATTAAAATATAATATTTACCAGGGAAATATACATACGATCGTACCATAATAATATGAATTCGAGCTATAATAAACTAAATAATACTATTACTTATATTATTTAAAAACTACGTAGTATAATATGGATAATAATTATTTTATTAATAAAATAATTACGATATCGTAGTTTTTAGTTCGAATTGATAATGGTATATTAATTCGCGATCATATACCTATTATATTATTATTAGTACATACTATTACATACCTATATAATATTTTATGTATTTATATTGTATCATGAATGTATTATAAGAAATCTATTTATATATTTTATTTTAATATTACCAGTGATAAGCGTGATATCCTTTGGCCGTCTTTCTTCGGGGTTGTAAACGCCGCCACTAACGACAACGCCGTCGGGAACGAATGAATCGAGGGAGAGTATAAAACGATAGACGACGGCAACAACGAAAACGATCGGACTACGACTGAACAGCACACATCGCGGGCGCGCGCACACTCACGCGCGATCGGTTTTTAAGGTTTTTTCTCTTCTTTTTTTTCTCGCTCGCTTTTCCTTCAGCACACGCCGCCGCCGGACGACTCGCCCGATCGGTGCCGGGTGCCTGATGAATGAACCCACACACCCGCCGGAGCGCGCCCGGCGACTGACGCATTTCGGTGGGAGTTTCGGACCAACGGGCAACGGCGACAATCGACTGGCGGGAAAATAATGTCGATTATTTTTTTCATCATCATTTCATTATTATTATTATTATTTATCCATCGCTTCTTGTTCTTTGCGCGCGCACTCACACACACACTGAAATATGCGATCGCACGCATATCATATAATATTATACAGGTTGATTCATCAAGCATATACTCATTGCTCACCCCTTTTTACTTAAATAATGCATTTATTCATATTTCTATTTTCGATGTATGCAAAAAAACCATACTTTTAATTAGGTACTTAAATTTTCATTTTTTTATTTGATGATAAAGACTTCACCAGCAACGGTTATTAGCCATCAGATTATAACATATGACATATTTTCATATTATACAGCCCATACTTAATTATAGATTAAGTTAGATTTAAAATGACAATTTAATAATAATATTTGCGATATTTAAAAATGAAGTAACTGAAACTTAGATTTTTACAGTACAATTAAAAAGTGTCCTGCGTATATTTGTTTTTAAAATGACCTGACCCGCCTTTTTTAATGTAAATATAGCAGATGATGTTTTTTTTTTAGAAATTTCAATGTTTCTAAATTGAAATTCGAATAAGTAGTTTTTTAGTTATTATATTTTCTACACTAATAATAGAATTATAGTCCATGATAAAGGTAGTAAGTAGATATAAAATTAAATATTACATACATTTTATATTTTTGTAAAATATTTTTAAGGTTTTTATTATGCATATTTTAATAGTCCAGAAACTATGTTTGCTTAAATTTTGATTCAGAGGTACATCAAAGTTTTTAAAAATATATATTTTTTACAAATCACAGTTTTAAAAAAAAGAGGTTTTCATTTGAAAAACAAAAAGAAGATTGTATCGCCACAGCCCCACAGGGCATTTTTAATATGTCACGAAAAATCTATAGGTATTTAAAAATGTAGCCTGTAGGCTAAAAGTGTTAAGTATACTCGAAAATTCCAATCAAAACCGAATTTGAATTAATGCGTTATTAAAAGGAGAAAGGCGTGATAAGCTTGCACGGTTGATCACCCTGTATATGAGAACCCGCCGAAAAATCGTACGCCGCTTACACACGGGTCCACGCGCGCGCGTATTACACAATATATATTATTATTATTATTATTATTGTTATGGGGGAGAGTATTATATGGGTACGCCGAGATCCCTTTTGGCAAACCTTTTGTTTGCAGTGCGTTCCAGAGTCGTCGTTGGTGGTGGGGATATTTGCAGCTATATAATAATACACTGTATAGTGACACGCGTGTATAGTGTTTCGGAGTTCACTCGCACGAGAAGCCAAAAAGGGGTGTGGAAAGGGCGACAGAGAGTTAGTTGAAAAAAAAATTGAACCGGTAAAATAGCATCACCGAGCACCCCGCATCACCACCAACCTATTGCTTGCTTATATAAATTATATATATTAAAGTACCTATTATTATTTACGTAGGTACGTATTTATGCACTATATATATATATATATATATATAATATATGTTACATAAACTTCTCATCATTACTGCTGCAGCGGCGTCCGTTGGTTTCCAATAGGTATATCCATCTAGATTCTATTGGCCTATTCGTAATTCATGGGGAGAAGGTCTTTACATATTATAATTTTAAATTCCTTATTATAAAATAGTATATTAGTAATTTATTTTTATAAATATATTTTAAGAGGACGTTTTTATAGTATCTACAAGTGTTATTAGCTCTATTTTATAGTTATGCACATGCAACTACATGGTAAATTGTACATTCAGAATTTCAGAATAATATATATTTTACACTATTGTTTTTAATATTTTATTCAAATGACCTATTATCGCAGTTGAAGGTAAAAATATTTTTAAGGTCCTCCATATTCCATAGGCTTTTGAGAATTTTATTTTGAAGTAAATTAATTACTTATGAATTATGATATACTACGTGTATTTAATATTTTAACTTATAAATTATAAGTATTTTAAAATTTTGAAATGCCCGTAATTTTTTTCAAATTAAAATATTAAACAAATTCAGTGACGTATATAGAGGGGTTTTTAGGGGTTCAAACCCCCCTGAAATGTATGGTTGGTATGGGCATTGATTTTGATTATTATAATATTATCATTCATTTTTTTTAACTCCCTCCGAAATTAATTTTTATATACGCCACTGCACAAATTATTCGTAGACCTCTAAGTAATATCCTAACTATTTAATTTAATATAAAACTATTGTAGTTTTAAAAAATAGAATAAAATGGGTTATTCTAAGCGTAAAATGTATATTATTGTAGGTTAATTATATATTATATGCTATTCATAGACGCTGTATAGACGCTATCACCACAATCACAAAATGTGCGGAGTATGACGTCCTCGTCCTATGAACATCCTATGGTTTAAATACACAATTTTAACATTTTAAGAAAACAAAATTTTATAGGATATAATAATCATACATTTATTAAAATATAACCTTTTTTTATTAGTAATTAGTATATGTAAATGTATAATACAGGCAATACAGCTATTATATAGGCAAAAATTATTTATATTATACAATTGTATTTAATACTTATATGTAGGTAATCAGCAAAATAGAAACAGTTCATAGTTCCGGAAAAATGAAGAACAAAGAACTAAGAAAATTCATTAAAAATACAAGTATATGGTAAAGGAAGTTATTCTTCTTTAAAGATTATATGGATATTTAACACAAGACATGATTTCATATTACAATACAGACAGTTATTAATGTTGTTATACTTGTACATAATCTATGTATTATATATTAGATTATACCTATGTTTATTATTTCAAATTTGGGTGACGGAATTGCGACGAAGATCATAAGGTAACGATCGTAATTAGATCTGCAAGGTGGTCCCCGTCATTTTATTTCATGAGTTTTTTAAACACAAGTTAACTATGACTGTCATAGTACCTAAATAAGCGTAGTAAATATAGGTATTTTCATTGACGTACATCAAGAGTAGTAAAAAAATCACCTATAATTGTCGAGGATTGTAAATGTAATGCATTAAAAAACTTTAAAATACAGTGCCTATAATCAAAATGCACCGTATTAAGTATACAATACTATACATAATATGAAACCATTATACGTATTTTAAAATAAATATTAAATAACTAAAATTTATAACAATTATTCAAGTAAACAATATTTTATTCAAAGAATAAAGACTATATTATTAATTAAGTATATAGGTGTACCTACCTATATGATGTTCGTAGAGAGAGTGTAAAATGTTTATAAGATGAAAATTAAAAAATAATTCATAAAATGTGAGTAAAGAGTTTAAATTGATGAATACCTACTATTAAAAATATCCAACAAAGTAATAAAAAAAATTTAAAATAATGATCTAAAAAAGACCTAATATAAATCAAAAGTGCAATAAAAAAGTTTAAAAATTGAATTCATCAGTACTTAATTCAAACTTTGTGTTAAAGAAGCTATGTTTTAAAATAAGCTAAAAATAATGCGCTTTTCTTCATAATCGCAGCCTTATAATTATTATGTTTTTTTTTTTTAGAGCCATTAATTCGTATTATTTTACAGTCGATTAATGTACTCACAAAAACAGGCATTTACCATTCATTCATCATATTATTCCATATTTCTGCATTGGTTATGTTAATGTATAATATACAGAGTAATTCATCAAGCAAACTCATCCTCATTTTTTTTTTTATTTTGTGTAGGTAATTAATTAAAATTTTGATTTTTTGGAATTTTTAAATATACTTACAGACATATATTTTGAAACTTTTGAGTTAATTTGTACTATAAAAGCGTATTGATACAAACTTTTGTTATTCAAATGAGAAACCCTTCTCTTTTTTATAATAAATTATTTACTATTTAGTATATGAAAAATTGTTATGTATCTACTTAATTTCAAAATTCGAACGAACAATTTTTCGGATATTAAAATATTTATGTTGAGGATAAAAACCCATAAAAATATACAAATTATATATAATATCCAATTTGCTATTTATTATATTTTAACTATTTTTATAAAATAAAAATATTGATTACCAACTAATTAATCTTCCAAATCCAATATATTATGGACCTATTACTTATTATGTTTAGTATATTCAAGTTAAATGACTGAAAAACTACTCTTTTAAATTTTGATTTAAATGTTCAGAAAAATTATTCACTAAATAATTTAGAGTAAAAGTGGGGTGGTGTCATTTGGAAAATAGAAGTTTGTATTTCCGCGTAACATTCTAAGTACTTACCTACTTAAAAAATCTCGCAGCATGAATTTGAAATTATAATCTTTAAGTATACTTAAAAATTCTAAAAATTAGATTTTTAATAACTACGTTATTAAAAAAAAGTGGGGCGAGCAAACCTATAACTTACTAGGTTTCAATTATTTAAATTTTTAATTGAGATTTTTGATTATGTTAATTATATATAGTTACATAAAAATGTTCAGAACTTGCTTAAAAAATTAAATATAGTGTAAAAATCCAACATACAAACCCAAATAGTGTTCTTACCTTCATGGGCGGATAGGCCTACCAGGAAACCGGGCATTTCCCGGTTGGCCCCCCTTTCGTGTTTCGTCAATGGGGCCCTTTATAGGCCCCATAATATTATAATATTATGTAATTACCACAGTGGGTAACAACTTACTTACTCACAAATATGTTGTTATAGATACTCGTTTTTCCTTTTGGGGCCCCTTTTTAAAATTTCACGGTAAGCCGAAATTGGCCTATCCTCCCATGCAGTTACTTTTAAGTTCGATAATAGATTAATTCTCACTAATATTAAAAATAATGAAGCTAAACGTGTTCACTGCTATACAAGTTGACACTGTATAATGGCTGTATGTTACCATGCACTTGTCGGTTGTGGCATTCTCTAACTACAAAGTTTTAGTTATAATTTGTAAGTACTAAAGTACCTACGTGACTATTAAATAAATATATAATATACGCTCTGTTATATTATGTATATTTATATTTTATACAAACATATTTATTTACAAGTTGTCATCTTCTAATTTTTATTGAAATATAACACGTAAAATTGTGGAACTGTGAAGATGGAAGAATAGAATGCGAATTATTATTATTATTATTATGCATAGTATCGTTTTCAATAACATATATATTACAATATTTAGGACATTTAACGTTAAGAAATACTTTTATAGTGATACCTATCTGGCTATTCATATTGTTAAAATGTATAGTTTACGCCTACTTGAATTATAGAATTAGAATCTAAAAATCAGTTTCTAATTTTGTATAAAGTTATCAAAAATTTAAACTAAAATCTTTATTCAATTAATATATCATAAATAATAACTTGAAAATAGGTATCATTATTAAACAATCAACATGTTTATAAAGGTAACATTAAAGGATTGGGCAATATTCTTGTATCAAACGCATGAAACAATTCAAAATCGAGGTCTATATTTCTAAGACTACATATACCAAATAATAAAATATACAAATCTACTGTGAGATTTCAAGATGTTTATGTGTAATTTTTGTAGTGTTTGCATTTTTATTTATTTATAAGAAGACAAAAACCTAAGGTAGGTATTTATTTATGTACACTTATATTTATATTCTAATATGTACAGTTTTACAATTGTATTTGACAACACTGATAAATAACTTAATAACTAGATGTTAATATAAGGTTTAACAATATAATATAATCTACAATTTTGATAAATAAATAATTAAAAAAAAAAAAAATGTTTTCACCTTAAACAAAATTATTTTGGATGTATTATTAGTAATTGTACCTAGATAGGAGCTTAGGCGAAGGTCAAAAATAGTTAATTTCTAGTTATCCAAATAATTAAAACAAAAACTGTGCGAAAACAAGATTACTTAGGCAACACGCAGTTTTCGACCAAATTGTTTTCGTTTTAGATTCGTAGCAGAGTGGAAGGGTTTTAAATAATTTTTTTAAGTAAAAAAAATGTTCTTTCTTGTGAATATTTTTTAGTAGGTATCTACCTAATAGCATCTAATATACCTATATCCTATGTACCTACAGAAAATTAATTTTGTTTTTGATGTTGTTAAAAAAACAAATCACCATAAAAATGTTAACAAATAGTTCTATTAAAATTCTCTATAGAAAATATAATTTAAAAAATATTTAATCTGTGTTTTTATACGCATTTGAAATTGTCTATATTTTATTTTAGTTTTTATCAAAATAGCTTAAAATATAATGCTAATATAATCCTAATATTTTGAAATTAAAAAAAAATTGGCATAATCACGTACATAATATATTTCAGCTATTAAGTTTGAATGTCGATAATATTCAAACATTTAGGTATACCTAGCAATGATTTATCCTGAAACGATTTTCAGGATATCTCCGTTAAAAGTTATTAAATACATCAGCGTACGGTTTTACTTGTATAGAATTATTTTGTTGCTAAAATTATATAATAACTACAATATATATTAATAGAACTTATTAGCGTAATATTTATTCTTCAAGCGTAGTTTACACGATGTTAGTAAGCTAGTTCACTAACTGATAGTAAGAAAGCATTGTCTAATTGGGTGTGCTAACTGCTAACAAACTAGCGCGCTATATTAAACTATTAAACTAGTACCAATCGTGTGAACACTGTAAACCACGCTTTATCGTCTATTCCTAATTCTCGTATAATTTTAATTAAATATTAAATATTTTATTATATTATAATAAACAAAAGTGTATATATAGTCTACAAGCCACAAGGCTTATAACATATTATATATTTACTTCTATATTTTATAATAAATAAATTATAATACAATCGTAATTATTAAACCGACTACCTAGCATTACAAAATCAATTGAATACCTATTATATTTTACAATTTTAACTAGGTATTATTTTTAATCACTATCGTTATTTATGTAATGTAAATGCTGTATGTATAAATATTAAATATGTATATTATATGAAAGATATTCTAATTTTAAACGAATTTGTTTGAATTAAAGAATTTATATTTAAGCTTATAGTGCTTATACTGTATATATTATACTAGCTATATGTAATCGAATTATTTTAGGTATACAATATACATATTATATATCTTATAATATTTTTTATTTATACAGCCATTTAGGTACATACAACTTTCGAGCTGAAATGATGATCGAGAAAGTAAAATTACTGTTACATTGCTGTTTTCTAGATACTCAGTTTATAAAAAGAATACGCACGTCAAGAGCCCTTGGACATTTCCCCCCAAAATGAAAAGACCCCCAGTTTTTATTTTATTACATTCGATGATGGTGGAACAAAAGAGGGCAGATGTTAGCTAAAACTGGTCCCATTCTATTTTGTTCTTCCTTATGTAACGTCTTTCACAGGAAGGAACATAAGGCGGCGGCCTCGTGGATTTAAAAATACCAGGTGTAAAACGGAACTACTACGGTATTGTAATACCTTTACTACCTATAATAATCCATGGGTTCTAAAAATTGCGCTATAAGTATTAGAAGAAGTAAATCATTGGTTCCTCAAATTTCTATATTTCGTGATTTTGTCGTATATAATGTTAATTATACCCAACATTAGACAATAGATTCTTTATACAAATAGTGTTCCACACCCCTTTTTTCTCAGCTATATATTATATTGTTGTATATTATATTAAATACTAAATAGTTAGATAGGTATATATAGCATGAATCATGTGATGTTGGAAGTTGTAGTGGTAGTGATGGCAATGGTGGCAGGCCTCTATAGAGCGGTGACAGGCGCGTAAGTGGCGGGTGCTTGAAGCATGCACAAAAACGCTCCTCATTATGATGTATAAAAAAAATCCCTTACGTGTGTTCTAACGACAAGGCAGAGGGAGTTGGCTTTTGTCTTATAGTTTGGTGAAAAATAATAATAATTGGCGTAGAACAGTGCGCACCGTGAACAAAAGTAGTGGGGAGATGCATAACAAAAATGAACAAAAAATTTCTTTTGTTCAAAGTATATCCAGCAGCTACTATAAACATATATATATATACCTCCCCTCTTTGACATCACGGTCGCACCCTATGTCACTGCCATCAGTGTATACTTGAAAGCCACTCTTTTTATGTGTCGCCCAGTCGCATTTTTGACATTTTCTAACACACATATTATATGCATTTTCGCAATGATATTTTCAGCTGTTGGTGTAATTATTGTGGCTATGTCTGCATCCTTCATCGAATAGAGCCGAATAGAGCATTTACTTTTGTAAAACATCAGAGAGGATTTTACTTGTCTGATAGGTACTTTTTCCCTTGATGAAACCGCATAGGTAGGTACTAGAAAAGTGGAAAAAATGCAAAAGCTAATAAGATAAAGAACTTGCTGGATTTCATTCGAACATAAAATTATAAGTGACTCCCAAATTCCAGAGACAATAATGACTTTATTAAACATCAAATTATATGTACAATTATACATTATTGTTGAGTTGTTTTTAGATTCTGAACGAAGTGATTAATGTATTGATTTTACAATGATGTGTATTTTTTTTTGTGTCTGTGTGTCTGTGTAGGTACAGCATAATTAGTAGAAATAATGCTTAAATTTCAAACTTTGAGGGTGGTTTCGGATAGAAAAGTGAATATCTTTGGTGCATTACAGAGGTCAAAAGTAAACATTTTCCAACAGTTTTCAAAAAAAATCGAGAAAAAAAAATTATGGAAAAATGGGAACTTGAAAATTGAAATTTTCACCAAATGTTTATGTATGTTATCTATATACAGTTAAATTTTCAAAAATTGTTGACTTTTTTGAGTTATTAATAGACCACTGAAATTTTCGATTTTTATGAGAATTTGTTTTTGAAGTGTCGATAAAAAAAATTTTGGATGACCAAAAATTGTTGAAAATTTAATACAAGGTTCCTTGTGAGTTGTTCTTATTGTAGCTAAAAAAAATTAAAAATCGTTAGTCACAATTTTTTTTTTTATAATCGTTTATAGTTCACATTTTTACGAAATCTGTCGAAAACGTGAAAATTTGCATGTAATTTTGAAGTTAAAAAAAATTATAAAATGTTTTGTGTTAATAACTAAGGATTAAAAACATAACACTAAGTTTTCCATAAGTTTTCCTTCAAGTATCTATAGAGAAAACTCGAAGCATCATGATAGGAAAAATTTTAAGTGCGTTTGAATTTTAAATTTTTACGAAATAGCGTAACAATAACGATTTATCCTCAAACAATTTTAAATATTTGTTATTATTCAAAAAGTATAAGTCGTAGATACTTGAAAATTTTACCAGTTATTTAGATTGGCGTTTTCTTTACTTAATTTAGAGTTCAAAATATTTTGACTTTTTTGAGTTATTTATAGACAACTGAAATTTTTAATTTTTCTGAAAAAATTTTTTTGAAGTGTCGATTAAATTTTTTGGCCCAATCAAAATTCTTGAAAATTTAATGTAAAGTTCCTCATAAGTTATTCTTATAGTGATTAAAAATTTATAAGAATACATAAGCACAATATTTTTTTTAACATTTGATGTTCAAATATTGACAAAAATTCGTCAAATTCCTGAATATTTGCAAATTATATATGTTGTAAGTCGATTTTATAATTTATGTTACCTACTAGTCCTACTATAATACTTTGAACTTTCAATGAATTATTTTAATGAATGTAATGATAATGAAAAAAAAAAGTTTAAGTTTATTCCATTATATTATCCACATGACCACATTTGTATGTAAATTGTAAGGTAAAGATTATCCTTAAAAATTTTTTTTTTTTTAATCATTCGCTAAAAAATCTTAACCAACCTTAAATTTATCATAAATTATCATTATTTATTAATTATTATATAATAGTATAACCAATGCAACAATCAGTTACGTCCTATCATTGTTATTGTCTATATAGATGATAAATAGTCATAAATTATAAAACTACCTAGGTCGATATTTTTAATTAAGGAACAAATGAACAATTACTACAATTTAGTTCTCCCTCGCCAATTTGGTTTTCTTTTTTTTTTATCAAAACTTATGTAACTCGATGAGTTAAGAGAAGTGGTGCAATAAGAATTTGTTGCTCGGACTTAGTTTCGAAATTATAGCCTTTAAGGAATTTTGCGTTTTATACGCATACTCAATACGCTATAATTTACCCCGATTTTCATACAAAAATGTTTTTCTTATTTGATACTTACGTATTTTAACCTGTTTAAAACGATGGTGCTATCAGAATTTATCAAAAATTATTAAGAATAATTATAGAATAAAAATTAACCAAATCTAACCTTAATTCGTCGTGTTACATAAGTTTTAAGAAAAAAAAAAATTAAATTGACGAGGAGAAACTAAACTGCATTAATATGTACCAAAACCGTTACATGATGAGTTATCACAGAAACTCTTTCAAGCCAGTAACTCACTACAGGTCACTACGGACAGTGGCGTAGCCAGGAATTACTCAAGGGGGGGGATTAATGATCTTTTTTTTTGCTCACCTCTAAAATATATTGTCCAGGAGCGGTATAACGGGTACCTATGGTCGAATTGCACTTATTTTAGTCGAATTTCACTTGAGTTGAAAGTAAGTAATAGTAGAACTGCACTTGAGCTCAAAAAAAGTATTTCCGCAAAAATATCATGCATTTGATGTGGTTAAATGTTTATAAAACACTAATTTCCTTTCCTGCACTTAGGTATACAGGCTTAGAACTGACAATGATTCATTAGCAGTGGCGTAGCCAAGGGGGGGTGGGCTAAAGGGGCTATAGCCTCCCCCATTGACTGTATTTGTTGTATTGTTTTGAAATATTTAAATTCACATGTGGAAATTGTCTTACAAATGTTACTAATATATTTCTTGTTATTAGTTGTATATTAGAATATTTGAGATAAAAAAGTATTATTAAAAGTGTTAGTTAATTTTTATTTTTATTTTTTATAACTCAATACTCAAGTTAAAAGTGTTTAGCCCTCCCCATAAAAAAATCCTGGCTACGTCTCTGTTCATTAGCGTGGTTAAAATTATAGTTTTATACATACACTATGTTAAAATATAATATTATAAATACCTATATTTTTTAAATTTTTAAATTTTTTTTTTTTTTTGAATCGTCAAATATAATTATTGTAATTTTTACATTTTTTTTCATTTCGATCACTTATTTTTGTAGTCATAAACTAATAACAAATATTAATTAAAAATGTTAGCTTTGAGCATAAAAGTTAATATATTTTTATATCATTTATTTTTTCTGGTACCGTGTAGTTGAAGATCTTATATCAGTAGTCTGCATCAAAATATAAGTATCTATTTTTAATTATGTTAAAACATCATTTTCCAGTTTATTTTTTAGATTTGTAATCAGTTGCAAATTTTGTATTTTACAATACCGCATGATTTCGATTAATAGAATTTAAATCTTATTATTCTAAATAATGGAAACATGTCATAGATTGTCAATGATTAAAAATTAAAATCATTGTCAGACCTAACTCCTAAGCCTGCATGCAGTAAGTGGAAGAGGAAATTAGTGTTTTCTAAGCGTTTAATCCCTTCAAATGCATAATTATAATTTTGTGGAAATACTTTTTTTGAGCCTAAGTACAGTTCAACCATTATATTATCATTTTTCAACTCAAGTGCAATTTGACCATTTTTTTTTAGGTAAAAAGTGCAATTCGAATATCTCGGTTGTAAATGCGCTAAAATGTACTTAGTTGTACGCTAATTGAAAATAATACATTTTATACATACGTATACAAAACTATAAATTTATTTAAGTACATTATAATAACAATTTTTTCTAAGGCCAAGGGGGGGGGGGTGAACACCCAAACCCCCCTAGCTACGCCACTGACTATAGAAGTATAGAATATTTGAAAATACTGTATTTACGTCATTTACGAGTATGTTTTTAGATCTAATTGAGCTTGATAATCAATAGCCCGATGATATTACAGAAACTACTAAGTATAGTCTGTCCAAATATGCTTTCATAAATATGATTTTGATAAAACAAACATTTTTTTGGTAGAATCGGTGTCATTTGTCAGTGATAAACGATAGTGTCAGTATTCTATTTTAGGTAAAAAATAAAAAAGGAGTAGCCTAACCACGATTAAAGATATCTTTAATCGTGGGCCTAACGCATTAAAATAAAATATATCATTTGATATTTATTTTGTATTGTATGAACCATTGATTATACCTAACTGTCAATATTTCAATACAAGAAATATCTACCTAGTAACTACAACCAATAATTTAAAGAATGTATTATAGATATTATGAAGGATAATTATGGATAATGGATGTTTAATAAACTGAAAATTATATGTGCAATGTGCTTAACATTATAAAGTAGGTATAGATGTCTATGTATGATATGTTTTGAAAGTTTATAAAGTATAACCTACATAATTTTAGAAGAGTATAAAGCAGTTAAAGAATAGTTCAAACAATATGGAAAACATTTACAGTTTTACGATTAGGTACATAAATATTTATATTATCCTACAAAACACTCGATTCAAGAGGTTATCGGTTTATAGAAAAATTTACAATTTGTTTTAGATTTGGTATTAATGTACTATATTTTCATGATTATATATTATCTTACATTCTTACTTACTTAGTCGACTTCATAGTTATAAAATTACATGTAATGTATGCATACCTATTTACATTATTATAAATCGATGAGTTCTTAAAAATTTAAAAGTAGGTACTATACTTACTACTATTAGTGTTGAAATTATTCAAAACTAAGGATGGAGAATATATTTCAGGAGCAAAGATAAATTAAAACAATCATTTTAACAAATAATCAAAAATTAAGTTGTATTAACAAAAATCAGTTTATAACTAGCTTATGTAAAAATCTACATTAGGTACCGTATATTTGACAGCAATGGAAATAATGATCCGTTTATATAAAACGGTATACAAATTTTAAATAATAAATAATAATATATGGCCAAGAGATATTGAAAAAAAAAAACAACGGCCGTACATTTTTATTATATTATATCTGATTTAATTTGAGAAATGTAAAACTTTATTTTAATAAACAAAATTAATAAAGACATAAAATAATTACTTAAATATCTTTGTATCTCTAT